>CAHIKZ030002334.1:2745000-2770000 GCA_903632075.3 Acanthosepion pharaonis | reverse complement strand
AAGATGAAATTATAATAAAGTGGGGGATCAATTCTATATTACAATCAATATAAATTGATCTCCCACTTCGTGTCCACGGTATTTTCTAAACATTTATATCCCACAGAATGTAAATAAATCTAAAAGACATGCTTGCGTAGCTAATCAGTATTTGATTGGTTGATTCGTTCTCTATGGCTTATCAACACTTTGCAGGTTATGTAAAGCCAGAAAATACTTTTACGTTGTAAGAACAATTTTCTGAAGATAATAATGGTTTAATAGTGATAGAAGTCTTACAAATTAACCCATAACTGGGAGGAAGACTCATACCATTTTGAAGGCTATTTGCGTGTAAATAAATATAACGGACCCAAGTGGAATTAGAACACGGCTCTCCGATTAACAATACCGAGCCATTATCCACTACACGCACACGAAAGCCTACTGCGCCTGATATTCCCAAGCAGTCACCCATCTAATTACTGACCAGACTCGACATTGCTTAACTTCGGTGTATCAATCGGATATGGCCATAAGCCCTACTAACAACATATAAAAAAATAATCTCTCGTTTCACAATAGAGTAAAACTAGCAGCATGGCCCAGCGTTGACCGTGCTTGATTCAAAAATCGTACGACTCATTCAGCAATCGCTATCACTTGACTTAAAATATTTTTGCCCTTCCTTGCCTTTAAAGGAATGCCCTTTGGCGTGCTGATGTTGCTACTGCGAATTTTTTTTCTAAGCTCTATACTAAACATTAAATCTGTTACGAAAAAAGAACTAAACAAAATGAACACAAAACGATCAGCTTTAAGAAAGGACTCGTAACTGGAAAAACCGAATGAAAAAAGAATGTTAACAACAAATACTTTTTCACACTCAACCCAGTTCTGCGGAATCAGAATCAATGTTGAGTTTAAGCAAGCGAATGAGCCAATTGGAGTAAAGTGCCATGCAGATTTAAATTTTTCCCACTTGTGACGAATGCAGCTATCGTATTCTTTTGCATGCTAGCATGCTAGTTAACATTCGTGTCAGTCAGCTGTTGGCTCTCACGCTGGCCAATAGAATCTTCCGGCCTATTCGTGACAGCTAGCTATTGGCTCGCACTCTGACCAGTACAAAATGGCCGCAAACTACATGAAAACTGCCGTAGAAGCATGAAAAAATCGATTATTTCCACTATCGATGGGAGTTAGGAAATGCAAAGTCGGTCTTGGCCTTCCTGCTAACTTGGAACATGTGCATGTAAATTTTGGTGCAAATCCGTCGAAAATTGCGGCCGTGCATTCGTTACACACACACACACACACACACACACACACACACACACACACACACACACACACACACACACACACACACACACATCCTGCCTTTTATAGATAGAGATAATAAGCCGCCTCACAACACAGCAATAAAATTAGTCACCTCACAACAAAAATATAATTAACCGTCACCCAATATAGTAACATAGGCTCCTTATTATATAATAATATATTTATTTATCTCACAACAGTCTAATATTGCGATATAACCAGGTACTTCAAAATAGCAATTATAACCACTCACCTCGCAATATACCAATATAATCAGCCGACTGATAACATTACAATACAATCAGACGTCACAGCTTAACAATAATCAGTAGTAATAAGAAACACAACAGAGCAAATTAATTAGTAGTCTCAGAATAGAGCGAAATAATCAACCACCGACCAACATAATTAGTCTCTTTACAACGAAGCAATATGATCAGCCAGATGGCAAACGTGCAATACAGTCTGTTTTCTCATAACATAGACATATAAATAATCGCCTCCGAACATAATAATGCAATTAACAGTCTTGCAACATAGGCATATAAATAATCACCCACAACATGATAATATAATTAGCCGTTTTGCAACTTAGCCATATAAATAATCACTTCAGAACATAATAGTATAAATAGCCCTCACAACATAACAATAAAAATAATCGCCTCCCAATATAATAATACAATTAGCCTTTTCGCAACTTAGCCATATAACTAATCGCCTTCCAACATAATAATATAATTAGCCGCCTCACAACATGACAATAAGAATAATGTGCTAGATCACTAAATAAGTTTAGTATTTCTAAAATGAAATGATCGTTAGCAAACAAGCTTTGCCTTAATGGCTATGGTAATAGTAATATTAGCCGTTCCCTTATAAGGAAATATTTGGCATTTAGGCTGTGTCACTTTCGGCTGAAATTTATGAATACTTTTTCTTTTCAATTTTTCAAAAAAACATGTTCCTCAAGTTCATTAACTGCTATTGGCATTTCCAGTGTTGACGAAGGTTTCCTTCCTAACATTTTGTTTCAAGTAGTGTGGAATATAAATATCTTGATTTTGCTATTATTTTATCTTCGAGGTATCTATTTTAGTTGTTGCAGTTGTTGAATGTCTTCAACTGAAGTGGTTTCTGTTATTTGGTACAGATCTTTGTCATCGGTATGACG
Source organism: Acanthosepion pharaonis (assembly GCA_903632075.3). Lineage (NCBI taxonomy): Eukaryota > Metazoa > Mollusca > Cephalopoda > Sepiida > Sepiidae > Acanthosepion > Acanthosepion pharaonis. The sequence goes on along the minus strand of CAHIKZ030002334.1, from coordinate 2,767,521 downwards.
ATAAACTACATCCGGCAACAAGGCCTCTGATCGGGAGATTGGAGATTTTGAGGAGCGTGGAACCACCTCTTAATTTCTGTTGTTCCCACGTCTACTCTGACCCAGGGTGGTAGCACCTGTTAGGGTTCCAGCTATGGGCAAATAGTGAACCACCAAATTAGGGTAAAAAAAAACCCCGAAAGTATAGGTTAAAAAAAAACGAAATAAAAAAATAAATTATCAGCAATAGATTTTTTTCTAAAAAGAAAAAAATTACACAAGGTCCGAAGAATATTAAATGTCGGCATTAAATCACCCATAAGGAGTTGATATGCCGTTAAACAAACAAACAAAGAAACGAACAAACAAAGAAACGAACAAACAAAGAAACGAACAAACAATCCGAATGGGTTACGGTTCTAGTGATCGGTTCCTCAGGGCAATATCTCCGCATTGTATTTTTAAAATCAATTCACCCCAAACAAGGTGATAGTGCCACTAAGACTGAAGGAGCTACTGGGAGTGAAAGAGAAAGAGAAGACTGTTGTGGAGTGGTTTCACAGTGAGGGCTTGTATTTGTACTAAGTCGGTCCTAAAATAGGTTCGACGTACAAAACGTTAGGAACTTGATATAATAGGTATAACGCAGAGTAATCTAGTTGTGGTCGCTGATACTTTAGTATTCGACTAACTGTCGTCCAGCATCGACTGACTGACCGAAGATATTCAGCCCCACCCCACGAGGGCGTCATGTGGCACAAGGACGGTTTAACGTGGGATCTCCGAGCCCGTGGCCTCGGCCAAAAATATGCCCATTGAAGCCGTATAAACGGGTTCAGGGTCGGTTTACCTCCCTGAAAGAGAATCCGCCCTTCGGCGTAGCCTCGTTCGGGTTCTTCCCCGCCCAGAGGCAGAGAGTTCAACCGATCAGCCAGTCGACTGACTGACCGAAACACTGAGCGACTCCTACTACTCCTACTTATTATAGGTGGGAGAGTCTATTAACAATAGAATAGGTGTGTTCCACTATAACAAAGACTTTAAAAAGGAACCGGAAACCCGATCTTAAACAGGAAACAGAGGATAAATCTCTATTCCCGTTCAAAAGAGATCGAGCCATTTTTACCTCTAAACCGCATACCGATGTGTCGTGCGTTACTTCATTAAAATTTGTCTACGTGCCTTTTCTTCGTCTGCGTGGGTAAGACAGCCAAATAGCTATTTGCTAAAACTAGAAGCTGGAGCAATTATCAGAACGGCAGTTCGCTTTTTTATTACGCACAAAGATTTCTGGTTCGCAAATGAAACGGACCAATAAATGACAGTCAAATAGGCCGATTCAACTATTGATTTTGACGATTGTACGTTAATGAGAGAAGACAGTTGAATTTGCAAAGAATTAATTTATTCAGATTGAAGATAAGAGGTATGGACAGATTTGCAAAAATGCTTACATATTGAAATTATAATCATTTGTTTCACTACGATTATGAACAAAAGAAAATCCAATTGAAATGATGCCAATTAAGAGAATGGCTGCCAAAACACTTCACATATGTTTATCTACGGGGAGGTGCTGAAAATTTCCCGGTTTAACTAAGAAGTCCTCCTCTGCTGAGTTTCTGATGCTTGGTCATTATCAGCACCCTCATGTTAATAACTATCGATCTATCACAGTATATTCTATCTATCTATCTATCTATCTATCTATCTATCTATCTATCTATCTATCTATCTATCACAGTATGTTCATATCTATCTATCTATCTATCTATCTATCTATCTGTCAGAGTATATTCATATATATCTATCTATCTAATTTTAAAATTTTTTTAATGTTCTTTTTATTTATACGACATGCATATAATGTCAAACTTTTTGTGTTAATTGGTAAAGTCATGTTTCGGCTATGGGAGTGTTTTCTCTGGCGGAGAAAGAGAATACAGGCTCGGTTCCTGTCGCGAGGCACATTTTTCTTTCGTAGGAAATCCCTACACACCTTTCTTACACGGTTGATTGACATAAAATACAATTTTTTAGAAGAAATCAGCAAAACAAAACAAACAAAACACGGAGATATCAACTCAATTACGTGCACCCATTAAAAGTTACGTTTACATTAATAGTAAATCTCTCTATCTGTGAATACGTGCTTTGTGCGTAGCGTAGTGGTTATCGGCGGGGAAAATGGTATATTGAGTTCAAATGGTATACTGAGTTCAAATGGTATACTGAGTTCAAATGGTATGTTGAGTTAAACATTTGTTGTTTCGTTCAATTTCACACAAGTATCCGTAAGATCAACTTGAAGTACAACTAAAGCTGACTTTACACTTATCTGGAGTTTGCTCAAGGATGAAGCATCTGGCTGCTACCAAAGTGAATATAACGAACCCCACTGGAATTGGAACTTGGCTTTCTGATTTTCAATTCCGGATCCACTGTGTATTCACTTTCACTCAAGAACGAAATGTTTCCCTGTCGCAGGTAACTAATCCTGTATTGCGACAGCAAAGTAAACGAATCTACGCCAGCCATTTTCATAGTAAAATTCAGAAGTAAAATAAAATTTTCTGAGGTGAATAGTTTAAAAAGCATTTTTATTCTCTTCGGCCGATGGAGTTTAGCGAAATCTTTTTTGAAAAAGTTGATATTTAGAATATTAGAAAGAATATTACAAAGTGGTTCCCGTAATAGAGACCCTATAAAAAGGGAGTAATTTTAAATTGCTTTTTACAGTTATTCTCAAGTTGAGGCTCAAAGTCATCAACAGCTGGGTAAAACGCAGTTTGTTTTTGAAAATAGATGACGATTTCAAATGTACAGTTCTTACATGATGCACTTAAGTATCCACCTGGCCTCCAAACAGGCTTTCTTCTTGAAGATCAGTGAAACACGATCTATAATAAAATACAGGCGAGCAACATGATCTTCAATAAATTATTGTTCAGCAACAAAACTTTCTATCAACTATGGACTAGCAATAATCATCAATCATCTATGGGCTAGCAACGATCTTCAATCAATCATGGGCTAGCAACGATCTTCAATCAATCATGGGCTAGCAACGATCTTCAGTCAACTGTAGGTTAGCAACGATCTTCAGTCAACTATGGGCTAGGATCGATCTTCAGTCAACTATGGGCTAGGATCGATCTTCAGTCAACTGTGGATTAGCAACGATGTTCAGTCAAATATGGGCTAGGATCGATCTTCAGTCAACTGTAGGTTAGCAACGATCTTCAGTCAACTATGGGCTAGGATCGATCTTCAGTCAACTGTGGGTTGGCAACGATCTTCAGTCAACTATGGGCTAGGATCGATCTTCAGTCAACTGTAGGTTAGCAACGATCTTCAGTCAACTGTGGGCTAGGATCGATCTTCAGTCAACTGTAGGTTAGCAACGATCTTCAGTCAACTATGGGCTAGGATCGATCTTCAGTCAACTGTAGGTTAGCAACGATCTTCAGTCAACTATGGGCTAGGATCGATCTTCAGTCAACTGTATGTTAGCAACGATCTTCAGTCAACTATAGCCTAGGATCGATCTTCAGTCAACTGTAGGTTAGCAACGATCTTCAGTCAACTATGGGCTAGGATCGATCTTCAGTCAACTGTAGGTTAGCAACGATCTTCAGTCAACTATGGGCTAGGATCGATCTTCAGTCAACTGTAGGTTAGCAACGATCTTCAGTCAACTATGGGCTAGGATCGATCTTCAGTCAACTGTAGGTTAGCAACGATCTTCAGTCAACTATGGGCTAGGATCGATCTTCAGTCAACTGTAGGTTAGCAACGATCTTCAGTCAACTATGGGCTAGGATCGATCTTCAGTCAACTGTGGGTTAGCAACGATCTTCAGTCAACTATGGGCTAGGATTGATCTTCAGTCAACTGTAGGTTAGCAACGATCTTCAGTCAACTATGGGCTAGGATCGATCTTCAGTCAACTGTAGGTTAGCAACGATCTTCAGTCAACTATGGGCTAGGATCGATCTTCAGTCAACTGTAGGTTAGCAACGATCTTCAGTCAACTATGGGCTAGGATCGATCTTCAGTCAACTGTAGGTTAGCAACGATCTTCAGTCAACTATGGGCTAGGATCGATCTTCAGTCAACTGTAGGTTAGCAACGATCTTCAGTCAACTATGGGCTAGGATCGATCTTCAGTCAACTGTAGGTTAGCAACGATCTTCAGTCAACTATAGCCTAGGATCGATCTTCAGTCAACTGTAGGTTAGCAACGATCTACAGTCAACTATGGGCTAGGATCGATCTTCAGTCAACTGTAGGTTAGCAACGATCTTCAGTCAACTATGGGCTAGGATCGATCTTCAGTCAACTGTAGGTTAGCAACGATCTTCAGTCAACTATGGGCTAGGATCGATCTTCAGTCAACTGTGGGTTAGCAACGATCTTCAGTCAACTATGGGCTAGGATTGATCTTCAGTCAACTGTAGGTTAGCAACGATCTTCAGTCAACTGTGGGCTAGGATCGATCTTCAGTCAACTGTAGGTTAGCAACGATCTTCAGTCAACTATGGGCTAGGATCTATCTTCAGTCAACTGTAGGTTAGCAACGATCTTCAGTCAACTATGGGCTAGGATCGATCTTCAGTCAACTGTAGGTTAGCAACGATCTTCAGTCAACTATAGCCTAGGATCGATCTTCAGTCAACTGTAGGTTAGCAACGATCTTCAGTCAACTATGGGCTAGGATCGATCTTCAGTCAACTGTAGGTTAGCAACGATCTTCAGTCAACTATGGGCTAGGATTGATCTTCAGTCAACTGTAGGTTAGCAACGATCTTCAGTCAACTGTGGGCTAGGATCGATCTTCAGTCAACTGTAGGTTAGCAACGATCTTCAGTCAACTATGGGCTAGGATCGATCTTCAGTCAACTGTAGGTTAGCAACGATCTTCAGTCAACTATGGGCTAGGATCGATCTTCAGTCAACTGTAGGTTAGCAACGATCTTCAGTCAACTGTGGGCTAGGACCGATCTTCAGTCAACTGTAGGTAGCAACGATCTTCAGTCAACTGTGGGCTAGGATCGATCTTCAGTCAACTGTGGGCTAGGATCGATCTTCAGTCAACTGTAGGTTAGCAACGATCTTCAGTCAACTATGGGCTAGGATCGATCTTCAGTCAACTGTAGGTTAGCAACGATCTTCAGTCAACTATGGGCTAGGATCGATCTTCAGTCAACTGTAGGTTAGCAACGATCTTCAATCAACTATGGGCTAGGATCGATCTTCAGTCAACTGTAGGTTAGCAACGATCTTCAGTCAACTATAGCCTAGGATCGATCTTCAGTCAACTGTAGGTTAGCAACGATCTTCAGTCAACTATGGGCTAGGATCGATCTTCAGTCAACTGTAGGTTAGCAACGATCTTCAGTCAACTATGGGCTAGGATCGATCTTCAGTCAACTGTGGGTTAGCAACGATCTTCAGTCAACTATGGGCTAGGATTGATCTTCAGTCAACTGTAGGTTAGCAACGATCTTCAGTCAACTATAGCCTAGGATCGATCTTCAGTCAACTGTAGGTTAGCAACGATCTTCAGTCAACTATGGGCTAGGATCGATCTTCAGTCAACTGTAGGTTAGCAACGATCTTCAGTCAACTATGGGCTAGGATCGATCTTCAGTCAACTGTAGGTTAGCAACGATCTTCAGTCAACTATGGGCTAGGATCGATCTTCAGTCAACTGTGGGTTAGCAACGATCTTCAGTCAACTATGGGCTAGGATTGATCTTCAGTCAACTGTAGGTTAGCAACGATCTTCAGTCAACTGTGGGCTAGGATCGATCTTCAGTCAACTGTAGGTTAGCAACGATCTTCAGTCAACTATGGGCTAGGATCGATCTTCAGTCAACTGTAGGTTAGCAACGATCTTCAGTCAACTATGGGCTAGGATCGATCTTCAGTCAACTGTAGGTTAGCAACGATCTTCAGTCAACTATGGGCTAGGATTGATCTTCAGTCAACTGTAGGTTAGCAACAATCTTCAGTCAACTATGGGCTAGGATCGATCTTCAGTCAACTGTAGGTTAGCAACGATCTTCAGTCAACTATGGGCTAGGATCGATCTTCAGTCAACTGTAGGTTAGCAACGATCTTCAGTCAACTATGGGCTAGGATCGATCTTCAGTCAACTGTAGGTTAGCAACGATCTTCAGTCAACTATAGCCTAGGATCGATCTTCAGTCAACTGTAGGTTAGCAACGATCTTCAGTCAACTATGGCCTAGGATCGATCTTCAGTCAACTGTAGGTTAGCAACGATCTTCAGTCAACTATAGCCTAGGATCGATCTTCAGTCAACTGTAGGTTAGCAACGATCTTCAGTCAACTATGGGCTAGGATCGATCTTCATTCAACTGTGGGTTAGCAACGATCTTCAGTCAACTATGGGCTAGATTGATCTTCAGTCAACTGTAGGTTAGCAACGATCTTCAGTCAACTGTGGGCTAGGATCGATCTTCAGTCAACTGTAGGTTAGCAACGATCTTCAGTCAACTATGGGCTAATCGATCTTCAGTCAACTGTAGGTTAGCAACGATCTTCAGTCAACTATGGGCTAGGATCGATCTTCAGTCAACTGTAGGTTAGCAACGATCTTCAGTCAACTGTGGGCTAGGATCGATCTTCAGTCAACTGTAGGTAGCAACGATCTTCAGTCAACTGTGGGCTAGGATCGATCTTCAGTCAACTGTGGGCTAGGCTCGATCTTCAGTCAACTGTAGGTTAGCAACGATCTTCAGTCAACTATGGGCTAGGATCGATCTTCAGTCAACTGTAGGTTAGCAACGATCTTCAGTCAACTATGGGCTGGGATCGATCTTCAGTCAACTGTAGGTTAGCAACGATCTTCAGTCAACTATGTGCTAGGATCGATCTTCAGTCAACTGTAGGTTAGCAACGATCTTCAGTCAACTATAGCCTAGGATCGATCTTCAGTCAACTGTAGGTTAGCAACGATCTTCAGTCAACTATGGGCTAGGATCGATCTTCAGTCAACTGTAGGTTAGCAACGATCTTCAGTCAACTATGGGCTAGGATCGATCTTCAGTCAACTGTGGGTTAGCAACGATCTTCAGTCAACTATGGGCTAGGATTGATCTTCAGTCAACTGTAGGTTAGCAGCGATCTTCAGTCAACTATGGGCTAGGATCGATCTTCAGTCAACTGTAGGTTAGCAACGATCTTCAGTCAACTATAGCCTAGGATCGATCTTCAGTCAACTGTAGGTTAGCAACGATCTTCAGTCAACTATGGGCTAGGATCGATCTTCAGTCAACTGTAGGTTAGCAACGATCTTCAGTCAACTATGGGCTAGGATCGATCTTCAGTCAACTGTAGGTTAGCAACGATCTTCAGTCAACTATGGGCTAGGATCGATCTTCAGTCAACTGTAGGTAGCAACGATCTTCAGTCAACTATAATCTAGAAACGATTAATCAAGTATGAGCTAGTAACACTATTTTCAATACGCAACGGGTTAGCAGAATATTATAATGTTATAGAAGTAATGATAAAATCATACAGGCTGGCAGTGATTAATGTCCTCCATTTGGTAACATTTCGTGAATATTTTAACTCTTTCTTTCTTTTTCGGATTAAGATGGACTGTCGCTTCCAAGTGTTTACGAGACAGACACTCGAGATAAGAAATACGTTTTTCGAAAGAAAATCCTGTTACAAAATTTGTCAAATTTCATTCCTTTAGCAATCAGCTTAGCAAGAACGGATTTGTCATAAATGTCTGCTGCTCACGAACGTGGATGATTTGATAGCAAATGATATTTAGTTAGAAGGTATTTTTATCTCGTTTTTATAGGAAATGTTTCAGAATAGTTTCTTGTTTTTCTTTGTTAGCAACATTGATGTGATGACGGAAATCACTTTCGTCACAATTAGAATAATATATTCCCATTATTTTTAAAATGCATGAAATTAGTTTAAATATTTTTTCAGATTATGAAATTGATATAAATTTTTCATACCTTAGCTTCAAAAGAATGTCATTTACAGGAGAATGCGATCTATCTATCTATCTATCTGTCTGTATTTCCACATTGGGTGTATTTCCGCATTTTAATATCCTTGTCTGTCTGTTTCTATCTATCTATCTATCTATCTATCTATCTATCTATCTATCTATTTCAGTCTGTTCATATCTATGTATTTCACCCGTTCCTTATCTATCTATCTATCTATCTATCTATCTATCTATCTATCTATCTATCTATCTATCTGTCTGTCTGTATTTCCACACTGGGTGTATTTCCGCATTTTAATATCCTTGTCTGTCTGTTTCTATCTATCTATCTATCTATCTATCTATCTATCTATCTATCTATCTATCTATCTCAGTCTGTTCATATCTATGTATTTCACCCGTTCCTTATCTATCTATCTATCTATCTATCTATCTATCTATCTGTCTGTCTGTCTGTATTTCCACACTGGGTGTATTTCCGCATTTTAATATCCTTGTCTGTCTGTTTCTATCTATCTATCTATCTATCTATCTATCTATCTATCTATCTCAGTCTGTTCATATCTATGTATTTCACCCGTTCCTTATCTATCTATCTATCTATCTATCTATCTATCTATCTATCTATCTATCTGTCTGTCTGTCTGTATTTCCACACTGGGTGTATTTCCGCATTTTAATATCCTTGTCTGTCTGTTTCTATCTATCTATCTATCTATCTATCTATCTATCTATCTATCTATCTATCTATTTCAGTCTGTTCATATCTATGTATTTCACCCGTTCCTTATCTATCTATCTATCTATCTATCTATCTATCTATCTGTCTGTCTGTATTTCCACACTGGGTGTATTTCCGCATTTTAATATCCTTGTCTGTCTGTTTCTATCTATCTATCTATCTATCTATCTATCTATCTATCTATCTATCTATCTATCTATCTCAGTCTGTTCATATCTATGTATTTCACCCGTTCCTTATCTATCTATCTATCTATCTATCTATCTATCTATCTATCTATCTATCTATTTCAGTCTGTTCATATCTATGTATTTCACCCGTTCCTTATCTATCTATCTATCTATCTATCTATTTAAGTTGTATATCGGGATTAAAATTGTGGGTAAATTGGCGAAAGTATTTTGTTTTTTTTTGTTTTTGATAAGTACATTTGGTCGTTTCAGTCATTATCAAAAACTAAATGTCGTTAAAATTGTAGACGCACACACACACACATGTATATATATATCTGTATATTTAGGCAGCATTTCTTCATTCAAACAGTTTTCATTGAATAATATAGACATATTGTCTCTGTTCATTTTTCTTCTGATCCTTTTCAGTTCTCTAATCAGTTTCTTGATGTTAAGATTAAAGGTTCGAATCCTGTCAAAGGACGAATATTTTCTATGAAAATTTCTCGGACATTCAGGCCGGTAAATGTTATTTAATACTGTTTATTATAAACAGAGCATTTACTTAAATACTTGTATCTATAAAAAAGAACGTTAAACATAAAAATGTCTTTAATAAATAAATTGTCGGACTTTGTCCATTTCTTAATATATATATATATATATATATATATATATAAATATATATATATATATATATACGACAATAAAATTTCGTTTCTTGATGTATTATAGACATTAATAATAATACATTTACTACTTCCCCATATAAAAAAAGCATCTAGCATAAACACGTGCACTCTCAACTATAAAAGCGAATGTCCTATTACAAAATAACTATTATATGGAACTTTATAAACCGTGCAAAAGCAAACTCTTCATCAAGAAATATTTTCTATACTGAATTAAAAAAATATTAAACAAACCCTCACTAATAATGACTTTCCTAATTACATCGTTGATGAACAAATTTGACGAGCTATTGGGAATATTAATATAAATAATAATGAACATAATGCGTCCTCAAATAACTCTAAACATATCAAAGTACTATACCGTAATCAAATGCATTCTAACTAAAAGCAAGAGGAAAAAATTCTAAAAAGACTCATAGACACTAATATATCCACCACAGATCCAAGTAAAAAAAAATGAATTAATTATATACTATACTAAATTTAATACAACCAACCTAGTCATCCATAACAACTCTTCTCCATCAACCAGCGTCTTACGAAAGACCAACATGTTATATCAATTTAAATGTCCCTTGGGAGATTGCACCTCTGATGAAAATGTTAATATCTATGTTATCAACAACGACGATGACGAGATGGCATACGTTTCACTTGAACGATCATAGTCAATCTCTGAACTTTTAAAGGAAGACTAATGTTCACATTCATAGTTCAGACAGATATTAGTCGAAAATACATCAAGATAATAATAAGCAAAAACTAAAAATTCTAGAAGCCCTTTATATAAAAGAATTGCGACCAAAAATAAATAAAGTCATCTAGGAGTATAGCAACAAAGTTCTTAAATCTTTGTAGCAACAAAGTGTTATATAAAAAAAAATACTAAATTGAAATACTACAATTAAATTTTTAAAAAAATCTTTTAAAAAATCACATAAATTACCGTAAAAAATATTTTGAATTTATAGAGTTAACGCATAACACATCCATAGATATGCAACCCTGATAATGAGATTTAAAGTACTTCGGAAAATAAAAATTATTTGAAAGAAAATTGTTGAATTTTCTACAGCCACCAATAAATTAATTCTAACTAAACAAAGATATTCACCATCGAAGATAATATTTTGTTATGTTGACATAGAAGACTGCTATGCGACGAAAACGGACGCTATGCGACGAAAACAGACGCAGGTTATCTGTTTGTTTAACGAACGCAGACAGCGTAAAACCCAGGATATATATATATATATATATATATATATATATATATATATATATATATATATATATATATATATGGATTGATGTGAGTTTGTGATCCTGGGTTTTACGCTGTCTGCGTTCGTCAAAAAACAGATAACCTGCGTCTGTTTTCGTCGCATAGCAGTCTTCTATGTCAACATAACAAAATATTATCTTCGATGGTGAATATCTTTGTTAAAATGTCAGTATAGCCAATCTGAAGATGGCTCATGTGAGCCGAAAGCTTACATCAATGAACAGCATAACAAAAAATATCTAAATGTTGGATAATTTTTGTCTTTCTTTTCTACCGAAATTTAAGCAAATATACGAAGTTTAGAATGGCTCATGATTAAACACAACAGACATTCGTTGTCTGTTATATTTAACAATATATGATTGAATAATGATCTGCTGCCCCAATACACTATATATATATATATATATATATATATATATATATATATATATATATTCACTTGTCATTCAGTTTTTTCAAAGTTCTTACAGTTTTCTTTTTATGAAAATAAAGATAGTGTAGAAAGTGTCCATATTGATTATTATCCCAAGCACTATCAGGCTTGGGATAATAATCATTAGCCATTTTTAAGGGTTCGTTGTTAATATATTTTTCTGTGTTTATATAAAATACCGTTTATAGTAATAAGATATGTCAGACAAAAGAAAAAATCCACGTAAAAAAATAACATTATTTGTGAAGTACACACAGACAAAAACTCACATGCACAGCCACAGGTACCCAGATGCTCGAGTGAGCATACACGTACACACACACCGGCTTGTAGCCCAATCAGTGTGTCCAAATAATTCAAACATAAGTAGTATATTTCATCTTTGGTAGCCATTTATAAAAAGTAGCTGTGTCACTAAACTTATGTCACGAGATGGTCAGCGATTTTCTGTGTGCGTTGCCTGAAAACAAAAGTAGCCACAGATGTTTTTTTTTTCACGCGATACACTCACCCTGTCGACCTGGTATGAAGTTAGGGTCTACGTATATCATCTGGTAGCATCACCCACCCCACTCACAGGAATTTTGTCGTTGCTACAACTCCATTGGCGCCTAATAACAATGACAATGAAAGTAATAACTGTCAAGACTTAATTTCTGCAAGTAATTACGAATTATTTTTTGAAGTGTTACACAAACACAATTACTACTCGTGCTTGTCACTTTATTCAAGCAGGGCCAGCTAGAATTTAATAAAAGAAACAAACATGCTGACTGAAAGGCAGGTCGGAGGAAGTTGCTACCATTACATTTTCCGTTTCCAACAATAACTATAAAAAATATATGCTGATTAAGAAGAACAATGCAAAATAAAAATTGATATTATAGTAACCATGGATGATATTTCTTCGTCTTTCTCTAATATATATATATATATATATATATATATATATATATATATATTAGGTGGTCGGTTTCAATAATATATATATATATATATATATATATATATATATATATATATATATATATATTAGTTAGTTAGTTAGTTTATGAAAAACTAGGAAATCTGTATGGGTAAACTTAAGGAGGATAAAATCCAGAGAGCTCAATGTAAATCCAGAGCAAATAATTTAAATAAAAACAGACCACTTTAAGGTTCCATGTAATAAATTATTTCACCACAGCCCTTTTAAAGGACTGCGGATCATCAGACTTTACTTCCAAAGGTTGAAACGAAAAATGAAAAGAAATTTACACATTTTTGAAGTTACGCATTATATATATATATATATATATATATATATATATATATATATATGATATATTATAGATAGCTATATAGATATGATGACCATGCTGGTCGAAACTAGTCGATGAATCTAATAGAAACAATAAAACAAATAAAAATATTAATATACAACCCAGTGTGTCTGTAAATTTAATTTTTTTAATATTTTTATTGTTCAAAACATATATATATAAGTGGTCTGTTTTTATTTAAATTATTTGCTCTGGATTTACATTGAGCTCTCTGGATTTTATCCTCCTTAGGTTTACCCATGCGGATTACCTAGTTTTTCATAAATTCTCTCTCTCTCTCTCTCTCTATATATATATATATATATATAGATATATATATGTATGTGTGTATGTGTTTGTTTGTGTGTGTGTGAAAAGTGTGTGTATATAAATATATATATATGTGTAATATATTATATATATTATTATTTATATATTATATGCGCGGTACTTATTAGAAAGCGCTCAATATCAGAGATAGAGCTAACATATTTGGTTGGATAGATGTGAGTTTGTGACCCTGGGTTTCACGCTTTTGCGATCGTCAGACAAACTGATTAATTTGCTTGTTGTTGATGACTGCGTATATGTAACTGGTAGAAATTGCAGTTCGTAATCCTTATTGGTTTTTATTTGTTGGTGTTAAATTTTCTGGGCGGGGAGGGAGATGTAATTTACGTTAATAATTATAGCAGACTAATATGGTAAGAGTAGTTGTGATGTGGTAGTAATGGTGTTGGGGACTGGTGGTAATAATAATTTTAGTAGTTAATAGTTATTGTAAAGTGGCAGAAGTGATTAGTAATATTGGTGGGATGATAATAACAATAAAGGTAAATATTGTGTTGGTAGCTTGAACTAGAGAGTGATTGTTGGTGTGTTTTTTTCTTTTTTTTTTATCCGTTTGGTATAAATTCTGCTAATAGGTATTTATTTTCATGCTTACATTTGGAAATTATCTCTGAACTTTTGTTTAGTAAATTCTTTTGCGGGGTGTGGGATATTATTGCTACTTTTTCGTGTAGGCAAAGTAGGCATTTTTTTTTAAAATGTTGTTGTAGGCAGGTGCACTTTTCAATATTTTCCAGCTTATTCTTGGTGTGATGTTTCTGTCTTTTAGATGTCATATGTATATGGATAGTGTAATGCTGTTCAAGTATTTTCTGTTGGTGAATGAAAAGTTGTGGTTGTTTTTTCTTTTCTTGAATGAACCCTCAGTGGCACCGATGTAGTACATTGTGCTGTTGTTTGCACTTACCTTGGCTTTATATATTGTATTCGTATGTTGGCAATTTCCCTGGAGTGGACATGTAGTTCTATTTCTGCAGATGCATTTTGGATCTTTGGTTTCATTTTTGTAGGTTATCATTTTTTGTTTTGGCTTTTTATTATTCTGTTATATTTTTTATGCAGTTGTAACTGATTTTAACGTTATTTTTGTTGAATATTTGTGCTAATCGGTTTGTTTCAGTGAAGTGTTTTTCTATTAAGTTTAGCAATGTCTTACCTATGTTCGTTTTAACGGTTTTGTTGTATGGTGGATTAAACCAGATAATATTTATTTTTCTGTTTTTGCATTTTGGCTGTGGGGGTGTATATTGTAGTTGTTGTCTGTATCCACTTGCTTTTAGTGCTTCGTTGTATGGTATTTTTTGTTATTGAAAATGTTTATGTTAGATGTGTTCTTAGATAGTCTGCTGCTGATTGATATGGGTATTTGTTTGATGATTGAAGGCGGGTGGTTGTACGATGTGTGTACGTAAGTTGGGGTGTCATTATCTTTTTCGTACGGTTCGTATGTATTGTTGTTTACGTTAAGAGTGACGTCAAGGAAGTTTACTGTTGTGGTACCTGCGTTTATCTCTATTTTGAATCCGATGTTTTTTAAGGGCGTTCGCTATTTTCTTCTTAAATTTGTCTAATTTGCGGCCATTGGGTTCTCTTATCAAGATAAGTCCGTCATCCCGTGTATAATCACGTATCCTTTCTCTCTAGGATTCTGGCGTTAGCATGTGACATCACGACGACGATTTCCCTCCCACTTCCATAATAACATCAATACACGCAACCTGCATAAATCCAAATTTTCTAAAAAAATGAATCAGTTTGTCTGACGATCGCAAAAGCGTGAGATCCAGGGTCACAAATTCACATCAATCCAACCATATATATATATATATATATATATATATATATAGAAAAATTTTCTTGTGACGCATTTGTCCTCAGAACTTCAGCGGACGAAACGCGTCACAAGAAAAATTTTCTACTTGTCATATATATATATATATATATATATATATATATATATATATATATGAGTGGACATTGTGTTTAGCATGAAACAGACTGTCACCCTGGGTGTTGACTTCAATGTTCACTTTTATATTTACATACGCTCTATCCCTGATATTGAGCATTTTAACCCATAAATATAGCATACCTTAAAAACTATATTTCTTCATATATATATATATATATATATATATATATATATATATATATATGTGTGTGTGTGTGTGTGTGTGTTTTTTGTTTGTTTGTGTGTGTGTATGTATGTATGTAGGTATGTATATGAAGATGACACACGTTGTATCGTTCTGGCCATAGCTTAATTCCGACTCGTTTAAACCCATACGGGAATCTTCCAAATTTCATCCGCAACATATATATATATATATAGTCAACGCATGAAATTATTCGTACACCCATCAATTTTTAATATTTTATCCACTTTTCATAACCGTATGATGCCAGTTCTTTTATGCGTGAATAATCCCCAAAAAGGAATATAAACGTCGATTTTCAGAACAATAGGTTAAGTACAACAAATTTGACAGGCGTATTATGCAAAATAGGAAAAGACAAAATTATTCGTACAGTAGAAAATATCATTTTAAAATAATTGATTCGTGTAAATATAAGTAATTTGCATAATTATTTTATCGGTGAAGCTTTCAAGACTATTTATTTAGTAGAATATTTGTAATAATTCCAGCAAAGATCATTACGTAGTGAACAGAGTGTCACTGTTATTCTTACGCTAACAACACAATGGGGAAGACAAAGGAGTTTAGCGTTGACTTGAGACAGAGAAGTATTAACTTCCACAAGTCAGGAAATAATTACAACTCTATTTCAAACCGGTTAGCTATCCCTAGATCTACAGTAGAGTCCGTTATCAAGAAGTTTAAACAATTTGGCACGACAGAGAATTTACCAAATTTATCCAAATTGTCACCGAGAACTGCACGAAAACTGTGTTGCGAGGTTAATATAAACCAAAAAGTTGTTTTGAAAGACATTACCAAAATTTTGGCTACAATGGGTATCTGCGTAATGATTCGCACAATACAATGTTGTTTAAATAGAAATGGGTTGTATGGAAACCAACCACGACGAATCCCTCTTCATAAACCACGTCACATTGTTGCTCGGTTTAATTTTGCCAAAACGTTCTTGGACAAAGAAAATTGCTTTTATAACAAGTATAATGGAGCGATGAAACAAAAACTGAGCTTTTTGGACATACTGAGGTAAAGAGGATTTGGTGCAAGAAACGTGAGGCTTTCTGTTTCAAATAACACAGTCGCAACATTAAAACATGGAGACGGCTCGATGATGTATTGGCGTTGTTTTAACTCAAGGGGAACTGGACAATTCATTGCAATAAGATGAATAATGAAATCTGCGGACGGTATCAAAATTCTGGACTACAATCCATAACTATCAGCGCAAAATCTTCATCTAAGTCGGTGATTTGCTTTCCAACAAGATAATGATCTCAATCATACGTCTAAATCAGTGACTGCGTTGCTTCAGAAAAAGATTATAGTCCTGCCATGGCTTTCAGTGAGTGCTGACTTGAATCCTATTGAAAATAGATTTTCAATAGGATTCAAGTCATCCTATTGAAAATAGATTTTCAATAGGATTCAAGTCAGCACTCACTGAAGGCCATGGCAGGACTATAATCTTTTTCTGAAGCAACGCAAGAATTGCAAGTTCGAATAAATCATCGGTCACCAAAAAAACTTCAGGAATTAGAACGTGTAACCATTGAACATTTCATAATATAATATATATTGCAAGTATAAGTGGAGGTACGGTGGAGTAGTGGATAGTAGCACGGATTGAGGAATCGGAGAGCCGAGTTCGAATTCCAGTCGAATCCATTACATTCACTTACGTGCTAATACCCTTGGGAAAGGTATTAATCTTCTTCTCCCAGCAGGTATGTGTAAATAGCAGGAGAGACCGGGTTGTATAGCCTTGGGTGGCAATTGGTCTAGGAGGATGACAACTCTCTATTCAAAACCTGAGGAGGGAACCTTGTGACACGTAGTGCACCACGTTTCTGTATTCGGCCCTTCAAAATGTGAAGATGGTTCTGCACAAAGCCTTTACCACCATAATCAAATCCTATGTGCTAGTGTCTGGCTGTCGGTTTCTAGGAATTGAGCTGCTTGACTCTCATACGTCGAATACGACAGGAGAGTCCACCATATATATATATATATATATATATATATATATATATATATATATATATATATATATATATAAATTGTATTTCCAATATAAATATTGAGAGATTGCAGGCGACTCAAGTTTCAGCATTACGCTCGTCGGGCGCTAACAAATCAATACAATTTCTTTCCCACCTAAGAATGTTATTGATTTAGAAAGCCTGACGAGCTTAATGGCGAAACTTGAATCGCCTACAATTTTTTTATATTTTTATTTTATATACGATTTTATATTGCTCCGCGGGTACACCAGCAGTGCGCACTATTTTTACAAGGTCAACTGAAAATTTGGGTGAAACAATGGTGTTTTATCCTTATTATTTCAATAAAGTTTTTTGATTTGTTGCTAATATATTTATGTATGTGCTCCCTCCCCCTCTCTCTCTCTATAATATATATATATATATATATATATATATATATATAGATATAGATAGATAGATAATATTAGTGGTAAATATACACATACATATGCAAAATATATAAATATATATACATACATGCATACACATACATATATATTTTTTTGAATAAAAAAAATTCAAGAGGATAGAATCTAGGTAGAACTCAATGTCCAGGACAGAGTAAGGATATAATAAAAAGGCTTAAACACTAATATTCCATGGTCATAATTTATTCCATTGGAATCGTAAATATGATCCAATTCATCAAACCTACAAATTCAAAAAGAAAACAGAGCTATAGAGAGGGGTGACAGACGAAAGAAGGTGGGGATTAAAATTTAACAGAGAGAAGTTTTAAAGAGGGGAGTCAAAGACGGTTTAAGTGAGAGAAATATGAATGTTGTCGGATGTTTAATACATTAAAGATGTAACCGGATATATATATATATATATATATATATATATATATATATATATATATATATTAAGAAATGGACAAAGTCAAACAATTTATTTATTAAAAGACATTTTTTATATTTTACATTCTTTTTTTTATAGATACAAGTATTTAAGTTTGCTCTGTTTATAATAAACAGTATTAAATAACATTTACCGGCCTGAATGTCCGAGAAATTTTCATAGAAAATATCCTGTCAAAGGACGAATATTTTCTATGAAAATTTCTCGGACATTCAGGCCGGTAAATGTTATTTAATACTGTTTATTATAAACAGAGCATTTACTTGAATACTTGTATCTATAAAAAAGAACGTTAAACATAAAAAAATGTCTTTAATAAATATATATATATATATATATTAAAATAATAAAAAAAAACAGTAATATTTATAATCCGGTGTTCTTAGCAATTATTTTTATTTAAAAAAAAAACAAAAAACAAAAAAAAAAAACAAAAAATAAACAGTGCTCGATATTTGTTAGCAATCACCCCCATCCAACGTAGAGTTAACCTGGTTTTATATGTGCATAAGCTGTTTAGGGAAATTAGAACCCATCCACCCCTAAATTAAAATAAACTGAATTTTCCTTAACCTTAACAACTCATAATATTAATATTGTCTGAACTTATGAATTAAGTAAATTTCTTAGAAAGTTATTCCTAGCATCGCTTGACACTGGAACGAGGCTATGGATTTTACGTTTAAGTTTTGTAATTAAATTTGTAAATTTAGTTTCAGTTTTGAAACTTGGAAAATTTCTGTGTCGCGATGGAATCATATTTTTATAAAGAAAATAATTATAATATACATACATATATATATATTTCGTGTATGTTTATGCTCATGTATATACGGATATACGTGTAGTGTAATAGATTGGGAGTTAACTACAAAACAAAATAGCCAGTGCTATTATCGTATACGGTGAGAAAGTTGAGAATATTCTGCGAAATGAACTTGGTATGGCGAAGGTTTCTGCTTGGTGGGTGACACGTCTTCTGACACCAGATGAAAAACCCCACATTGCGTGAAAATCTGGCGTTGTTTGAAGCAGATCCTGCTGGCTTTCTTGAACGTTTCCTAATTCAAAATGAGTGCTGAGTTCCTTACATTGAGCCAAAAACAAAGAGACAATCCATGCAGTGGAAACACCGTTAGAAAGCCAAGATTGTTTCATCTGCAGGGAAGTTTATGGCCTCAGTCTTTTGGGATTCAAAAGGAATCGTCTTTACTCTTTTCAAAAGGGCCACAATATCCATGGAGAGTACTATGCCAACTCGCGAGACAGTTACGAAAGGCTATCAAGACCAAATGCCCAGGAACCTTGTCACATCAGGACAATGCTCTACCACACAAGTCCTTGCTTTCAGTGGTTGCTGTGCGTGACGGGCTTTGAACTAGTTGGTCATCCTTCCTATTTTTGTGATTTGGTCCCATCTGACTATCATCTGTTCCTCAACACGGAAAAATACTTGGCTGGGAACAAGTATTGCTGGTGATTACTTTTTTGACCAACAGGATGAAAGCTTCTTCATTAATGGGATCCAAGCACTGCAACGCGGATGAAACCAGTGTGTGGACCGCAAGGGGGACTATGTTGAAGAGTAAACTCCGTTTGGTAATATTCAATGAGAGTACGTTGGTCAGCCTATGAACTTTTCAGCCGACCATCGTATGAGAATATTAAACAGACTTGTGCAATCTTATCTTTTTATTTGTTAACATACAACTCCAGTCACGAAATCCAAATTGCTAGCATGTACTGAAAGATTGGTATTATTAATAGAACGAATTCCTTGTTTCGAATCAGAAACAGCTGAATTGACTTTACAAACATGCAAACCAGGAAGACTGATTAAATAAAGAATGTCATCAGCTTCGAACTCGGTCGGCCTCCGCCATATTTTCCGATAAAATCAACAACACTAATTCAAAATCGGATGGAAGGTAGATAACTCGAAGTTGATTTTAGCCAGTATAGAATCATCGACGCCAACTAGAGATGATCTTTCAATAATGAACACTGACAATTACAAACACCGACATGTTTTTTTCTTTAAGGATTGTTTCATATATGATGCCATTTTATCAGAGTTGCACGTCAACAAAGACATGCAACCGGGATTTTTTTTTCATAAGAAGCAGGCTAAACGCCGCTATGGCCTAAGCCATATCATGGACAATATGAGGGTTAGTGCTGTCAGGAAGAATCTTATTAATAATCTCAATTGTTAGGTTTTGGGACTTGAGGTCAACTTTAACGATTTAAAAAAAATGGCAAGCGTTGGAGCGTTTGTAATGATCTTAAATATATTTGTAAAAAGATTGAAACACTTAATCAGGAAAAGAATTGCGGCAGTATGAATAATTATATTGGGAGGTTAACAATTGCCCTCCATCAATATTGGCACGTTTGGAACTATCAAGAAAACCCTATAAATCATTGTGAGATTGAGAAATACCAAGTAGGACTGAAACCTTTCACCCAGGTAGTGTACTTGAATGATACAGTGGTAGACTATTGAACATATTTCTTGTCATTTGATCATCGGCGAGAGCTACCAGAGACGAAATAAAATACTATTTGAAATAAACGAAGCGTTTACTCAAATATGGATATCCACAAAAGATAACGTGTTTATATATATATATATATATATATATAAGATAATTTATTATATATATATATATATATATATATATATATATAAACACGTTATTTTTTGTGGATATCCATGTTTGAGTATGGGTACTATTTGAGTATGAGTGTGGATATCCAGATTTGAGTATATATATATATATATATATATATGAGATAATTTATTATATATATATATATATTATATAAGATAAATTATTATATATATATATATATAAATATGTATAGTTAATACAAGAAACATGTTTGTCATTTAGCCGATTGATATTACCTTCAGTATCCCGACTCCAGAGTTTCGTAGACGATCCCGTCGGTCCACTCATCAGGGAATATCAGCAATTAATTGATTACATTTCTCAATTTTCCTTTTTTATAAGCACTTACCATTTTTTTTTCATAGTGTATGTGTGCGAGTGCGTGTTCATAAATCAGTCAGTTATGTGCCATGCGTGATGCACGTTTAGGCGATCATGTATCTTTCGATACATGACTGACGAGGCAGATTTTTTCCGCTGTAGGTTGCCATTTCTTTCTGCAGTAGACCAGTTTCCATCCAAGGCTGACCTACTATTTACCCATAGATGGGGAGAAGACGATGATCATACCTTTCCCAAGGGTATTAGCGAATATACTATTCTAATTAGCCAAGTGAATGCAATGGATTCCACTGGAATTCGAACTCGGCTCTCCGATTCCTCAATCCGAGCCGCTATCCATTACTCCACCGCTTAAATAAAGTAAATATTTATATATGTCTTCACTTGGCTATCATTTCGTTTTCTAATCAGATTTGGTGGTATCTTAAGTACTGTTAGGGTATTAAGTGTAGGAGGTTATGTTTAGAATTAAATTTGTATTTATTATTGTTTGAATTTGTATGAGTATGCATATATTCATGCGTTTACGCACACACACACATACATATATGTATACATATATACACACGTACACATATATATATACACATAAAACGCGCATACACAAGCACATGCACACTTGTGTTCTGTGCTTTGTTATTAATAAAAAATCTTATCAGTTATAATCAAAACATAACAGCTAAGGTGGTTTTCCTTCTTCAGTTTCCAAAAATGTTTACAAAATGATGTCATATTGCGCTTGCTAGAATTTGTAAAGGAGGATATGTGATTGTAATATCGATCCTTAAAAGTCTTCTAGTTGATCCCACATACAATGTAATATCCCTGGGTTCTCACCAGTCGAGGGGCAACTAAATGCACCGAAACGAAGTTGCATTTTTGTCGTGAGTAAATTGTTTTTGTCTATATAAAAAAATTATAATAAATAATTATTACTCAACTATCGGTATGAAACCTCTTTTGAACTAATGCTGTGAACGTCAGAATTTATATATTATTTTCGTTCTCTCATTACATTCGTATATATATATATATATATATATATATATATATATATGAAAATTTCTCTGATTTAACTAGTAGAGAAGACAATATTTATGAATAAAAATGACAATAGGAAAACTGGTAATTGCTGACGCGTTTCGTCCAATGTGGACTTTATCAAAGCAAAATACGAAAATGAAATTAATTGAATAAAGTAACTAATAAAAACAAAAACAGAATGTACCTAGCAACTGGAATGTAGAGAAACGCTATTTTCATATTTTTAACTGAAAAATAACGTCAGTATTTGTCACGTGTGGAGAATATTGTCATTATATCTGTTATTTTTCATTTTTATTCATATATATATATATATATATATATATATATATCATTAATACTAATGAAATCTATCATTTAGCTGAATGATGTAATGATGTTATATTCAGCTCCCCGAGTTTCGTAGATGGACCTTATAGTAATCGCTCT
>CAHIKZ030002334.1:2725000-2740000 GCA_903632075.3 Acanthosepion pharaonis | reverse complement strand
TGAATATAACATTCATCTAAACGTCATTTTTGATGCTCATGATGGGCTCCACATACTGTAAATAAAAAACAAGAAAAAAGATTTTTCCCTTCCCACCTAGAAACCCTGAAATTCACCCCTGGGAGGAATTTCCCCTTGATTGATGACTTAACAAAGACTAGGAATTCATCTATCACAGTAAACTAAGCAGATCGCTGATTTTCCATTGACAAATCTATTTAAACAATAGCTGGGGCCACAACAAGCACTATTGGACAGAGATGACTCTACACGTTCTAGAACTCCAGAACTCAGAGAGGCAATGAATAACCAGATCGCTAGGATTAGTTTAATGGCACATGTTAATGTTTTCATAGTAAAATTAGTATTAACCAATCATTATAATTTTTCAGTGTGAGAGACGAACATCTGTTCGGTATCCTTCGTATATATATACACTCACATAGACGATTAACACCACAACACACAAAATAGTTACATTAAATATGTGCAAATGTTCTCAGCGACATTTTATTTGAAAATATAAATAATATAAATTTTCCAGAAAATGATATATCTATGTTTAACTAGCAGCATAACCCGGCGTTGCCCGTGCTTGATTCAAAAATCGTACGACTCATACAGCAATCGCTATCACTTGACTTAAAATATTTTTGCCCTTCCTTGCCTTTAAAGGAATGCCCTTTGCAGTGTTGATGTTCCTACATGCCTTACTTCTTGCCTATCTCACACTGCGATTTTTTTCTAAGCTCTATACTAAACATTAAATCTGTTACGAGAAAAGAACTAAACAAAATGAACACAAAACGATCAGCTTTATAAAAAGGACTCGTAACTGGAAAAACCGGATGAAAAAAGAATGTTAACAACAGATACTTTTTCACACCCAAACCAGTTCTGCAGAATCAGAATCAACGTTGAGTTAAAGCAAGCGAATGAGCCTATTGGAGTAAAGTGCCATGCAGATTTAAATTTTTCCTACTTGTGACTAATGCAGCTATCGATCTGTTTTGCATGCTAGCATGCTAGTTAACATTCGGGTTTAGTCAGCTGTTGTTTCTCCCGCTAACTTGGAGCATATGCATGTAAATTTTGGTGCAAATCCGTCGAAAATTGCGGCCGTGCATTCGTTACACGCACACACGCACGCACACACACACACACACACACACACACACACACACACACACACACACACACACACACACACACACACAGATCCTGTCTTTTATAGATAGAGATTGAAAATTTAAACTTGGCCTCTATTTCTTCGGAGACTCCTCAGTGATGCAAGCGCCTCCTAAGCACCACGTAAGTCCTCTTCCTGAAGATCGTCAAATACCCACCTGCGATTAAGGTGATTTAAAAAAAAAAAAAAGATTTTAAAAGGGCACATTATTTTGGTACTAACTTATTTTGTTTTAGTTTTTGCTTAATCATTTCGTGCCATGCAAGGCGATAATGTCACTAAGACGCAAGGGTTTATGAGTAGTGAAAGAGAATGAGAAGACTTTTGAAAGAATCGGAAATCCAGTCCTAAGCTGGAAACAAGAGATAAACATCTAGTCTTGTCCAAAAGCCCGTGGAGGAGTGTGAACTATTTAATTCTATCTATCTATCTATCTATCTATCTATCTATCTATCTATCTATCTATTTAATTCTGTTAATATCTAACTATTTTTTCAATTAATTCATCCTAAGCAATGCGATAATGTCACTAAGACTCAAGGGGTTACAGAAAGTGAAAGAAAATAGGACATTACAAAGAATCGGAAACCCAATCCTAAACAGGAGACAAGGGGTAAGCTTCTACTCCTGTTAAAAAGACTGGGAAGGAGTGTGAACCGGGCGATAACAGTAAGAAATAGGTTATATTGAAATATTTATGTCGCATATTAATCATAGGGTCTCAATGATCATGCTCCTTTCAATGTATCATCGTCTGTGTAAATTATATTCTTTTCCTTACTAATTTATTACTGCAGGAATGTGGGATAATTAAACCAACAAAAAACTAAGTTGAAAGTAGTTAAAATCTAAGTTCTATAACGATACAGATAAGGTAAAAACCGAGCATTCAGATGTTGTCTCGCTAATGTATATTTTATTCTTGCAAAATAAAAAGTCTTTTTTTCTGACGAAGCCAGATTACCGGCGAAACATGTCAAAGTAAAGTTTTATGCATTCACAATTTTCTGACATTTTTCCATTCCGTCGGATCCTAATCCAACTTTAGTCTTTTTCTCTCTCGCTCACTTTCAAACATACACGGACACACACACACACACACACACACACACACACACACACACACAAGCGCCAACTCCCCACGCATAAAATTCAGCCAATAACATGAGTCAACAAGTACCTCTATACTGCTATCTTCTATTCGTACTTGATATATTTGAATAACATCCCTTGCGGTGTTCTTCATTGATGACCTTCCCGGCGTCGTATTTTCAGTGAACAAATGAATAATTAGATGAGATTAGAGGAAAAGTGACTTAAAGATATCCTGCAATCAAACGTTTCAGATATATTCATATCAGGATTCTTGCAATCAGCTGTTAGTAATTTTGACTTTCTATATTCTCAACGAAATAAAAAAAACGGTTTAAAAATATACTCGGAGTGTTTCACTCCTTTGATGTCAGTCCTTTTTCAAATTCTTCTGTAACCATTCTTAACAGATTATATATATATATATATATATATATATATATATATAGTTAAGTTACGAAGAACTTGGTAAACCGAATGGGTAATTCCAAGGAGGATGAAATCCTGAGAGCTCAATGTGAATCCAGAGCTAATATTTAATTTATCATTAAATATATATATATATATATATATATATATAGGTAGCGATGGTTAAATTGTTATCTAAATTACGCAAAAATGAAAGTAAAACTGACATCTCAATTTAACAGATATATTTACCAAAATTACCAAAAAGTATCTTGAAATACAAAAGAGGAAATTTCTTCAATAAAATCGCCATTGGTTTCAACCACGGCCTCCAGACGACTTCGGAATCCCCTGCAACTCTTCTGGAAGTTCTCGAATTCTCAGATTGACACCCAAACACTCTGAAATTTTCGTATTGGAGCTTGCCGTTTCAAAATTTCTGGTCAAATGAATTGCGTCATGGTGCATTTTTTCTCACAGACGGTGCCCAACTGACCCTACTATTCTGTGCAGTTAACAAAATAAAAAAAACGAAAAAAGCGCATGCCCGAAATTAAAAATATAATATACAATTTATATATAGCACCCTATATATATATATATATATATATATATATATATATATATATATAATTATTTATTTAAAAGGCTCTGCTTTTGTATCGAGTACTGTTTTTTAAGAATAATAACAAAAATACTAAAGATCTTTAGATTATTTACCTAACGAGTTCTTTCCTATTTTCTATATATTTTCACACACACACACACATATATATATGAATAAATATAGTTTTAAGGTATGCTATATTTATGAGATAAAGAGCTCAATATCAGAGATAGAGCGTATGTAAATATAAATATAAAAGTGAACACTGACGTCAACACTCAGAGGCGACAGACTGTTTCATGCTGAACGCAATTGTAAGGCCGCCTGACGATTACGTCTAGAATGAAACAGCCAGTCACCTCAGAGTATTGACTTCAATGTTCACTTAATATATATATATATATATATATATATATATATATATATATATATTAGTAGGCATTTGTCGACATTTTCGGACACACCTGTATCCTTTCTCAACAAAACGAGAAATAAACAAACAAGTGAGACTCACTGATTGGGGAATGTTTTTGTTGTTGGTTAGATGACTAAATTGAAAATGTCTTTTAACTCCTTATTTTCAAAATAGAATGACACACTAAAGGATTAAACAGGGATTTGGGTCGAGAATATAGTTTCCACAGGGAGTTCTCTAACCAATAACAACAACATTCTCAAGCGAGAAGTGTGAGAAAAGAAAATGTTAGCATAGAACTTATGGTTACATCTAGTCAAATCAACTGTATATTGGTGAGATCTTTTTGTTAATCTAGAACTTCACTTAAATTTATAAAGTCTAGTTTCCATAGAGGAACGTTCATCCAAACAATTAGCATGAACGTATTTGTAGAAAAAAGATACTTTTCATTGGTGGGAAAAAAGATACTTTTCATTGGTGGGAAAAAAGATAATTTTCATTGGTGGGAAAAAAGATACTTTTCATTGGTGGGAAAAAAGATACTTTTCATTGGTGGGAAAAAAGATAATTTTCATTGGTGGGAAAAAAAGATACTTTTCATTGGTGGGAAAAAAAGATACTTTTCATTGGTGGGAAAAAAAGATACTTTTCATTGGTGGGAAAAAAGATACTTTTCATTGGTGGGAAAAAAAGATACTTTTCATTGGTGGGAAAAAAAGATACTTTTCATTGGTGGGAAAAAGATACTTTTCATTGGTGGGAAAAAAGATACTTTTCATTGGTGGGAAAAAAGATACTTTTCATTGGTGGGAAAAAGATACTTTTCATTGGTGGGAAAAAAGATACTTTTCATTGGTGGGAAAAAGATAATTTTCATTGGTGGGAAAAAAAGATACTTTTCATTGGTGGGAAAAAAGATACTTTTCATTGGTGGGAAAAAAAGAAATTGGTGGAAAAAAGATACTTTTCATTGGTGGAAAAAAAAGATACTTTTCATTGGTGGGAAAAAGATACTTTTCATTGGTGGGAAAAAAGATACTTTTCATTGGTGGGAAAAAAGATACTTTTCATTGGTGGGAAAAAAGATACTTTTCATTAGTGGGAAAAAGATACTTTTCATTGGTGGGAAAAAAAAGATACTTTTTGGTGGGAAAAAAAAAGATACTTTTTCATTGGTGGGAAAAAGATACTTTTCATTGGTGGGAAAAAAGATACTTTTCATTGGTGGGAAAAAAAGATACTTTTTGGTGGGAAAAAAAGATACTTTTCAT
Organism: Acanthosepion pharaonis; assembly: GCA_903632075.3. Lineage (NCBI taxonomy): Eukaryota > Metazoa > Mollusca > Cephalopoda > Sepiida > Sepiidae > Acanthosepion > Acanthosepion pharaonis. The sequence continues at coordinate 2,735,015 of CAHIKZ030002334.1, read as the reverse complement.
TGGTGGGAAAAAAGATACTTTTCATTGGTGGGAAAAAAAGATACTTTTCATTGGTGGGAAAAAAAGATACTTTTTGGTGGGAAAAAAAGATACTTTTCATTGGTGGGAAAAAAGATACTTTTCATTGGTGGGAAAAAAGATACTTTTCATTGGTGGGAAAAAAAGATACTTTTCATTGGTGGGAAAAAAAGATACTTTTCATTGGTGGGAAAAAAGATACTTTTCATTGGTGGGAAAAGATACTTTTCATTGGTGGGAAAAAGATAATTTTCATTGGTGGGAAAAAAAGATACTTTTCATTGGTGGGAAAAAAGATACTTTTCATTGGTGGGAAAAAAAGATACTTTTCATTGGTGGGAAAAAAAGATACTTTTCATTGGTGGGAAAAAAAGATACTTTTCATTGGTGGGAAAAAGATACTTTTCATTGGTGGGAAAAAAAGATACTTTTCATTGGTGGGAAAAAAGATACTTTTCATTGGTGGGAAAAAAGATAATTTTCATTGGTGGGAAAAAAGATACTTTTCATTGGTGGGAAAAAGATACTTTTCATTGGTGGGAAAGTGACTGAAGCCGAGACACTTAAATTCATCAAGTCCAGGTACCATAGAGGAAAGTAATATTTATTTTGGTATAATAGGAGTATAGAGGAAAGCTGGTCTTCAATGGGAGTATAGAGGAAAGCTGGTCTTCAGTCTGTCTTATCTTAAACTTAGTTAGCCAGAATTACTGACCCTAACGTATCACAGTATGCCTTAAACCAAAACAACACAGTCTTACTTAAAATTCATACTACAGCCGCCATAATACTTCAGAGACTCTATGAAGTCCTAATTAGTCCCTATATGTACCAAAACGGAAAGTAATATTTCTTTTGAATAATACAAAAATGTGGAACAAGGACAAAAGTGAGGGATAGGGGAAGGCTAGTCTTCAGTTTGTCTTATCTTAAACTTAGCTAGCCACGATTACTGACCCAAGCATACCACAGTATTCCTTACACCAAAACTACACATTCTTACTACAGCCACCATAATACTTCTGAATTTCTATGAAAGAGAAAGCACCTCAGAACAATTACCATAAAAGTATCTATAGAAAAGGCACGTTGAAGGTATGTCACGGCGGTGGGAGGGTGGCAGAAACCGAGATGTTAGATCAAGAACAATAATATTGCAGATTCTTCTTTAGATTTTATCAAGAATCTGTAAATATATAGCAGTAACACTGGACCATATGTGGCAGCAATATGTAACTTTCTGAGCAGAAGACCTATTGATAGATCCAATATAAACTTTACACTTCATGACAGCGGAGAACACTAGTCCGAGAACTCACACTTCTGGAGGCTAGCATCAGCCATGCTGATGGGAGACAGAAATAAGTCTATAAGATGATTAATAGAGAGAAATTTCGTTTCCAGGTAGCATCCGAGACGAAAAAAATAAATGCCAATCGAAATATTTTTTTTTTTTTTTAAATGTGTTATTGTTAACGGATACAAACTTTTGGAGCGTGCAGTCGCAACGCTAAGGTTAAATTTTTTTTTTTAAATTTAAGAGAGAGCGTTTTTTTACTAATATGGTAATTTGAGAATTTTTTGTTGTTGCTGTAGGAGTTTATAATACAAAATATAAATATAATACAAAATATAAATATATACAAAATATAAATATATACAAAAAGATACAAAAGTTTGTTTCCGTTAACAATAACACAATTAAAAAAAAAACATATTTCGATTCGCATTTAATTTTTTCGTCTCGGATGCTACCTGGATTTTATTAAAAACAAAATAATTTCCATGCCTGAGGATGACTGAATGTACAGTTGAAAGTACTCGCATATTAAAAAAAGACCTTATACATGTTATAGTTATTAAAAACAAGGATCATAACATTCATCGAGTGATTTGTAGGTTAATGCAACTTTAAAATTTTGTTTGCGAAAGGATTTCGCCATTTTATATCATTAACTATAATAATCTACTTTTTGTGTGAATGATTCATTGTATTATATATATATATACTTGTTTTAAGAAGAAATATAATATATTAAAAATTAAAGTGAAATTTTTTTAAAATCATAGTTAAATAAAACGTATTCTAACCTAAACACCCCCCAAAATCTTTAAGTATACAAATATAAAAAAAATGCCGTAAGAATTTTTGTCGTTAACAATAAATTTAAAAAAAATCCAGACGACATGCATTTAACGAATGTCAGAATTCATTGAAAAATACATCCCTACCTCTACCAAAACGTAACTAATAACTGATGCATCAAAATACTGCGATAATGAACACCCAAACACCCCTTGTCTGGTTGAATGGATTTCTCTGTATCCTTGGAAACGTGAATTATGATTTTTTGCTGTGCCTTTAAAACCCAGTAATTTTAAAAGTTTCTCCAAAATTCGCTTGAGGATGAAATGGAACTAATGTCTTTAATTTAATTATAAAATTAAATTCGAAGCTTTTTGCTTACATTTTTGGAACATGGTTTGTAGCGAAAAAAAAAAAACATATTTTAAATCAATTAATATATATATATATATATATATATATATATTATGAAATAGACAAAGTCCGACAATTATTTTTAAGACATTTTTATGTTTAACATTCTTTTTATAGATACAAATATTTAAGTAAATGCTCTGTTTATAAAAAACAGTTCCAGAAATTTTCATAGAAAATATTCGTCCTCCGACAGGATTCGAACCTGTATCCGATACAAACAAGGGCGCTACAAGAACAATGCTTGATATAAAATAAAAATATATAAGACTAAATCCGTACAATAAATATAAGAAAAACAATACCCAGATCTTACTGCCTTTATCTGAAGAGTGTGAAACAGTCACATAGCTATGTGGCTGTCCACAGGAAACTATAAATTTTCCTGTTGACATCCAAATAGTTATGCGGCTGTCTCATAATCTTCAGGTGCTACAAATTATATTATATTCAGGTGTTCAATATTATATTATATAATATATAATATAATATATGAATATACAATTTAAGGCAAATAATATTAAAACGACATAATTATCGACTTTTCCAATTTAGGAATAATCCTTCTCAGTCAAGGAATAAATTCCATTAAAATTGTCCGAAGTTCATTTCAGAAGAAAAGTACAAGAAATATGGTGAAAGCTTTCGAATTTCTTAACTCCTCATCAAAGAAACAATTGATGGTTCGAGGTAATGCTTTCTCCATCATTGCGGCTGACAGAGGATAGCAAAAAAATTTTTTTTGTTTATAGATATTATGTTCAAATAAATATTTTTAGTGGAAAGATAAAAAAAAAATGAGTTTTGTAGAATTAGTGATTGTTGTGACGTAGTCAAACAGTGTTGTGATGTAAGCGAGGTGTGATGTGTGTTTTCTTTTTTTTTTTGAGTGACGTAATTTATTGAAAAAAGTTTGAACAAATTAACTATAAGCAAAATGTTTTTGTTGCTATCCTCATCTCTTGTACCATAACGACTAAAAATTGTGAGACTATCAGGTCATCCCATAAGTTTTGTCCGAATTTTGAATAAAGAAAACAAGTGACCAAATGTTACATTTAATTACAGATTCAATCAATAATGTATTTTCCCTGATTATCTATGACTTCCTTCCATCTATTAACAAGCTTACTAATTCCATTACTGTAAAATTCTTTGGCTTTGATTCGAAGAACTCACAAATGTCAGTTTTAACCTCTTCCTGTGTTACAAAAGCTGTTTCTTCCAAATGATTTTGTAAGCTACGAAACAAATGGTAGTCTGAAGGAGCAAGATCGGGAGAATAAGGTGGATGAGGAATTTTCTCCTAACCAAGTTCTTCGATCTTTTGTGACGTGGTTCTTGCTGTGTGGGGTCGCGCATTGTCCTGATGAAACATCACCTCTTTTCGATTCACTAGAGCAGGTCTTTTTTTCCTCAAAGCTTGGTTCAAATGCTCTAATTGTTGAAAGTATGTTTGAGCATTAATTGTTGCATTAGGTGGTAAGAATTCAAAGTGGATTATTACTTGGCGATCCCACCAGATTGAGAGAAGAACATTTTGACCATGAAGTTCCCTTCTCGGCTGTGGCTGGGGTCCTTCCCCTTTACCAAGCCACTGTCTACGACGCTTAACATTTCGATAAAAGATCCATTTTTCGTCTCCAGTCACAAGTCTATCCAAAAAAAGGTGAAACAAGTTGGCGAGAATGGAGAGAAGAGCAGATTTGAGGTTGTTTTCAGACAATTCATGAGGCACCCATTTTCCAAGTTTAGAAACTTTTCCAAGTTGTTGAAGATGACTATGAACAGTCGTATGGTTTGAACTGAGAACCACTGCCAATTCCTCAACTGATAAAGCAGGATTTTCTTCAAGGGCTGCTTCAAGAAGCTTTTCATCAAACTCAACTGGACGTCAGGTTCGATCTTTAACTTCAAGGGTGAAATCTCCACCTCTGAATTTTGCAAATCATCTTCTGCAAGTTCTTTCATTCACACATTCCTCTCCATAAACTGAGTGAATGTTTCTAGCCGCTTCGGCTGTTGAGTTTCCGTTCTTGAACTCATAAAGCATTATGTGCCTTAAATGATTCTTGGGTACTTCCATGTTAGCAGGGTTTTAATCAAACAAAATTTAATTTTATTGTTCTCTGAAATAAGATTTGACCAGTTTAAATGCATCTAAACATAGAAATAACGTTCAGCTCCATTAGACATTATAAAATACTCTTTAAATTTCGTTCATTTTAACAAAAAGTTGAAATTCGGACAGAACTTATGGGATGACCTGATAGGTGTCCAAATGGAACTTCATTTGCAGAAAAGCAGTAATACCCGAGTATTGTTTTCTTATATATACTTATATATATATGATGAATGTCATTTTTTGCAGAAGTCTATCTCTTTACTTGGTAGCTTTTTTGTGCTTTTAATTTAGAATTTTATTATTTCCATCATTTTTACCCGAGCTAACCCTCTGCTATAGGCCCATAAGTGATTCTTAAGACTAACTTTATTTTTACAACATCTCTTCCACACGTGGCAAACATTAAGTTTGTCTGTGTTACCTATGTTGGAAATTTGCCTGTTCCTGTGTACAATCATGTGATATTTGAGTCCATCATATATATATATATATATATATATATATATATATAAATAAAAAGAAAAGAACAGTAAGATATATAATCCGGTGTTCTTATAGGTATTTTTATTTTTACAAAATAGTGCTCGATGTAATACTAATGTCTTTAATTTAATTGCAAAATTAAATTCGTGGCTTTTAGCTTCCATTTTGAAACATGGTTAGAAATGTGTAGCGGAAAAAACATATTTTAAATCAATTAATTTATAATATATATATATATATATATGAGCTATATATATATATATATATATATATATATATATATATATATATATATATATATATATATATATATATATATATATATATATATATATATATATATATATATATATATATATATGGTGTATTTATACAAAGTTGGTTAAAGATCAACGAAAATTCTTTAAGGATTTTCTAAATTAACTTTTTGTCTATTTAGAACCATTTAACTATTACAGTGTCATGTATTTGATATTAGTATTATTTAGAGGTATCACATAAACTAAAAAAAATAGAAATGCTTAACATCAATAAAATGTTATCAAATTTATGAATAAGCATACTAAATATCAATCAATCAATCAAAAGCGGCCTCAGCCAAGATTGAACTCACCAATACTTTGATTGGTGTAGTTCATAATCTTGTCAAATAGCTGAATTCTTGATGCTTCGCATGGGCTATCAAGGCTATTAATTCATGAAAAACGATTTTTACGCAATGATGAGAAGTAAATAATAATAATAACAATAATAATAATAATAATAATAATAATAATAATAATAATAATAATGAGCAGTGTTCTTAGAGGGGAGACAGAAGACCTTATCATAGCAGCACAAGACCTTCCAACTAATGCCTACTAGGCTAAAATCAGCAAAGATGGCTCAAGTTCCACCTGTTGCTTATACCGTTATTATATGATGGAACTGTTGACCACATAGTATCTGAGTGCCCAGGACTTGCGTGGAAAGAATACATTATTAGACATGACAATATGCGCATTGCCATGTCTGTTCGAACTATGACATTGATGGTACAAACACCACCCGAATGGTGTCACAAATAGTGATGGAGAGACCATCCAATGATATAGCGATTCCAGATAACGTAAAGGTAGATGAGAAAGAATGGAGGAGGATTCAAGATTAGAAACATAAGATACTCTTGTGGAAGCTTAGGAAAGTAAATGTACCTATTTTTGCTTGTGCCCTTAGAACAGTGAGGGATAAAATCCAAAAATGGCTGGGTAAAACTGGGATTGCGATTCGAACTGAAATGTTTCAGAAAACGTCACAGTTCATATCAATCAGAATTCCGAGAAAAGATTTGTTGATGTGGAGAGATGAAAGAAAATGACGGAAACTATAGTGATTTATGATCCGCCCTTGATCGTTCAATTACGTCATCAAATCTTCCTGAGAAAACTAAGAAATACTACTACTACTACTACTACTACTACTAATAATAATAATGCTAAACTTAGATAAGAGCGTGATTTAAGAAAAGAAAAGGCAATGAAATACAGCAATCGAAACATGGAATAAAAATAATCAGGAATGCATCAGACGAATGCGAGTAATAACGAAGACTGAATTGAATTAAAAAAAATATAATAATAACGGCCATATAGATTTTTGCTATTTCACTTGTCATTTATAGTTTCAACATAATAAATCAGAACTTAAAGAAACTCAAGAAAATTGATGTAAGAATTCGCAAACAACTCATAAGCAATAGAATGTACCGCCGCTCTAAAGCAGAATTTGATTGTCTGTATTTGCCAAGGAACATTAGGGGACAGAGGCCTGATTCAACTGGAATTGTTTTATAAAATTTCATCAATGGAACTTTGCAAGTATCTAGTAGCTATACAAGATTAGAGTTTACAACTCGTAATAGAGCCTGAACAAAAGTAAAAAACCTTTATTCTGTATCAAAAGAAATCCACACTCAGTTCCTTCTTCGAAGCAAAAACACTGATTCGTTACCCACCAGTGGCTGAAGAATTCAGGACTTTCGGATGAAACTGAAGGGTTTAATAATAATAATAATAATAATAATAATAATAATAATAATAATAATAATAATAATAATAACTAGAATTACCCTTAAAAATTCACGATTTTCCTATTTGAATTTTCTTATGAATCTTAATTCTTAAGTTAATGATTCAATATGGTGATGACGAGTTCTATGACAATAAAATATCTGTAGAAACTACTCTATCGTATCGTTAAATATTTGAGTTTAACAACTTAACACAATATTTCAATAACAATCATAAATATGAATGCGAGTGGATATTTAAAGAAGTAAGGGGGTACAAATGAAAAGATTTGAAATTGATAATTTTTTTATTTCACTGAAACAGACGTTAAACATTTGAGTGTGTCATCGCTTCTTCTTTCTTTCTTTTTTCTTTCTTTCATTTTCTCACTGAAACCAAGTAGCATACCTGATATGTTTTTTTCGTTATTCCACGTAATCAAAACGGAATAGTCCATTATTCATGAGGTACTGGCAGGACGTAAAATTCGCTTTAACTATGGAATTAGCAGAATTACTCGCCAAACATATGACATTTGGCGAGAGAAGGTTGGGCAAACAATTAGAAAGTACATAGACAAAAATAAACTAGCCAATGTAAGAAGGGACATCATGCGAAATAACCGATTGACAGAGGCTGAAATTAATGAAATAAAAAGAATTGCAACAAGAATAGATGAACCAACAAAACATGAAAAGGAACCGAATCAGGAAAAAAAAGTAACATCACACAAGCCTCAGGTCATAATGAAAAAACCGAAATACACACAAATCACTGTGAAGATAATGCTGAAAATTTAGAAATGTTGGAAAGGTATGATCTTAGTCAGTCACAAGACGGTAATAAAACGAGTTCAAAATTCATCGAACAGAATTATTTCACAGAAAACAAGATTAATATACAAGAAGCCAAGGATGAAATCATGAGCCATATAAGTCAGATACAGAATATTGCAATGGAGGAACGAGAACAACTCCCAAAATTACAACCAACAAAGCATAACCTCAAAACTATTAAGCTCTATAATGCAGCACTCAAATTGATTCTGGATGAAGAAGACACTCATATAAATCTCAATGAAGCAATATATGCATCAGCAATAGCAGCAACAAATAAACTGAACATCAAAGTAAAAAAAAGGCAGTCTCACAGACATGAAGATCCACCTTGGAAAAGAAAAAATAGAAAAGAAATTGAACACCTTAGAAGTGAATTATCAGTACTCGATGAACTAGCAAGAGGAGTAAATGTAAGAACTAGAAAAGGCAGAAGAGTCGAAAGAAAATACAATATCAGGAATGAAAATGAAGTCCTATCAACTAAAGAAAAATAAAGCAAACAATACAACTGAAGGCTCAAAGAATAAGACGCTACGAGAAAAGATCAAGATTCTATAGACAGAACAAGATCTTTCAAACCGATGCAAAAAGAAATTTTACAGGGAAATAGGTAAACAAAGAATTGAAGTGACAGTCCCCCTAAAATGGAAGAAGTTATACAGTTCTGGGGAAAAATATGGGCTTGCCCTAAAGAACACAACGAAGAGGCAGATTGGATTGCGCAAGAGTTAGAACGAATGAAAAATAAACCAGAACAGACATGGGCGGGAATCACAGAAGAAGATGTTAAATGTGCACTGAAAAAAGCACACAACTGGAAATCTCCAGGAATAGATAAAATTCCTAACTTCTGGCTATATTATTTAAATACAGCACACAAAAAACTCGCAAAGAACTTCAAGAAATGGTTACCGATCCAACTAAAATTCCTGCATGGATGACCAAAGGAGTTACCTTTCTTCTACCCAAAAAATAGTGACACAAATATTCCGAAAAACTATAGACCAATTACATGTCTTCCAACAACATACAAACTGTTAACATCTATTTTAACAAAACAGACATATTTCTTCTTGGAAAGAAATGACATACTACCACTTGAACAAAAAAGGGTGCAAACGAGGCTGCTACGGATGTAAAGACCAATTACTTATTAATAGGATGATCCTGGAAAACTGCTTCCGTGGAAAAAAAAAAATTAGTATTGCCTGGATAGATTATCGTAAAGCATTCGATAGTGTACCACATTCCTGGATCTTAAAGTCTTTAAGTATGTACAAGGTATCACCCGTTATCATCAATTTCATCAAACAATGTATGTCGATATGGAAAACTACACTTTACCTCAATCATAAAAATGGAACCTATAAGTCTGGCGAAATAAACATCAATAGAGGAATATTTCAAGGTGACTCTTTGTCTCCTTTATTATTTTGCATATCACTTATAGCATTAACCAGCCAACTTAACAAGACAGAATGCGGTTACAAAATAGCTCAAAAGAAAATAAACCATCTATTTTACATGGATGACTTAAAATTGTATGCTAGGAATGACAATGAGCTGGAAGGTCTTCTGCAAACTGTAAAATGCTTCAGTGAAGACATTGGAATGAAATTCAATTTGGATAAATGTGCTAAAGCTACAGTTTTACGAGGATCGCTACAACAAACTTCCTCTATTAGTTTAGACCCTGCTGTAACAATAAAAAGATTTAGAACAAGGAGAAGCTTATAAGTACCTAGGTGTAAATGAGAGTGAAGGAATTCACCATAAGAAAATGAAAGAAATAGTGCGTAAAGAGTACTATAGAAGGGTACGACTGGTATTAAAAACTGAATTGAATTCTCAGAACAGAATTATGGCCATTAATAACCTTGCCATCCCAGTGGTCCAATATAGTTTCAACATCTTGAACTGGACTCTAAATGACATCAGACAAATGGATTCTAAAAACAAGAAAGCTTTTTTCTAAGTATAAGATGCATCATCCAAAGGCTGA
>CAHIKZ030002334.1:2692500-2720000 GCA_903632075.3 Acanthosepion pharaonis | reverse complement strand
AGAACCACGGAAGAGGATATTGAATGTGCATGGAAAAAAGCACGCAACTGGAAATCTTCAGGAATAGATAAAATTCCTAACTTTTGGCTCTTTTATCTAAATACAGTATACAAAAAATAACCAAAGAACTTCAAGAAATGGTCAATGGTCCTACTAAGATTCTGAGATGGGCAACCAAAGGAATTACCTTCCGTCTACCCCCAAATCGTGACTAACATATCCAAGGATTGGCAGTTGGTAGCGAGGCGACAAGCTAAAAGGTCAGGAGAATAAAATTCACTCGCGTCAAAAGAAATTCAAAGTAAGGCGGCCAAGACACTACCAGTTGAAGACCCGAAGACAACACCCGTTAATAGACTAAACATATCTACCTTAAGAAGACACTTTTTTCGTAACAGTATATACTCTCTTTCTTTCTCTCTTTCAAATAGATACATCTTACAGAGCACTTTTAATTAACTTAAAGCCAAACTTTAAAAAATCGCAAAATTATATTCTGTTATACCGGAACATTAATTATTCTAATGTAATAGACTTTCCCACACATAATAAGTAGTAGTAGTAGCGGTCGCCAGTTGGCCTCAGTGGTGTTGAGTGAGTCAGTCGATGTCGGACATTAAAGTATCAACTACCACAACTAGATTGCTGCGTCATTAACTCTTATTTCAAGTTCCTAACGTTTTGTACGTTGGACCCTTATAAGACCGACTTAGCGAAATACAAGCCTCCACTGTGAAAACTACAACACATCTATTCTTACAAAACACATATATTCCTTCTTAGAAAAAAAAATGACATACTACCTCTTGAACAAAAAGAGTGCAAACGAGGCTCTTAAAGACCAATTACTTATGAATAGGATGATCTTGGAATACTGCTTCAATGCAAAGAAAAATCTCAGTACTAGAATAGATTATCATAAGACATTCGATAGTGTATCTCATTCCTGTATCTTAACGTCTTTAAATATATATAAGGTATTACCTGTCTATATTTCTGAGATGAGGTATTATGTACATTATTTACATTATTCGGACTATTGTCCTCATCTTTGTCCCCATATTTATTACAACGTTTCGGCCGTTGTACGCTCCGGAATGTCGAACTGAACCCTTTATTTTGCTCACTGAGGTAGACTGTTCTAGTTCCACGTGCCATGTTTTTAATGTATGTCAGTTATCAGTTACCTCCTGTTAATTTCCCTCTGAAATTTCTCCACTGGGTATTGAACTCATACTCTTTGGGTCCTGTCACTGGATCTAACCAACGCCTTTATCCACTGTGCCATGCTTCCTTGAGATAAAGGGTTCAGTTCGACATTCCAACCACCTGAAGAAGGCCGGAGCGTATAATGGCCGAAACGTTGTAATAAATATGGCGACAAAGATGAGGACAATAGTGCGAATAATGTAAATAACGGATACCTGTCGTCATCAATTTCATCAAACGAAATATGTTGAAACAACCAACACTTCAACTCAATCATATAAATGGAGTCTATCAGTTTGGTGAAATAAACATCAAGAGAGGATTATTTCAAGGTAATTATTTGTTTCCTTTACTATTTGATATATCCCTAATAACATTAACCAGCGAACTTAACAGAACGGAATATGGCTATAAGATATCTCAAAAGAAAACAAGCCATCTATTTTACATGGATGAATTAAAGTTGTATGCTCGGAATGACAGTGAGTAGCAATGTCTCCTGAAAACAGTCAAATGTTTTAGTGATGACACTGGAATGGAATTCGGCTTGGATAAATTTGCTAAAGTCATAATTTTACGAAGATCACAACAACCTCCTAGATTAGACCAGGGGTTTTCAAACTTTTTGACTTGCGGACCCCTTTATATTTCAGTTTTTACCTTAGGGACCCTCTTATAAACGCTTATGAAATTTATCCATAAATATTTGCTGAATATAACATATAATTTTGCATTAATGCAATAAAAGCTGGTTTAAAGCTTATTTTAGACATAAGTGTTCAAATAAATTAATGCTGCATGTTGCTGCAAAATGTAACAAAATTAAATTTTGTTATATTAAAATATTAATTTTACATGTAAATGAAAACAGTAATAGTATTGAACAAATAGTTTTATTGTCAATTACACACACAGGATTTTTTAATACACACTTAGTGGGAAGGATGTGCTTGCTTAGCTTTGCACAAACTGTCAATTCTTGGTGATATTACTGATAAACATACACGTAAGTCACTTTCTGGAGCAAGTCTTGATCTATATTGGTTTTTCAGATTGGTTAGTGCAGAAAATCCTGCTTCGTATAAATATGTTGTTGCAAATGGTAACAAAATCTTAACTGCCTTTCGAGATAACAATGGATACTTGGAGGCTACAGTGAGCCAGAATTTCGAAAGTTGTTGCTGCATAAAACTATCTTCTCCTTGCGGACCCCTGGCTTAGACCCTGGGGTAACAATCAAAGATTTAGAGAAAGAAGAAGCTTATAAGTACTTCGGTGTAAGTGAGGGTGAAGGAATTCACGATAAAAATGGAAGAAATAGTGCGAAAAGAGTACTGTAAAAGGGTGCGACTGATATTAAGAACCGAATTGGATTCTCAGAACAGAATTATGGCCATTAATACTGTGACACTATTTAGGTTGCTAGAAAGAAAGGCGAGAATTAAATTTAGGTGATAAGAAGCCATCACGAAAAGGACACTAAGCGATGTTATTCTTTTTAACAAAGAAAAATGCTAAAGGTTTTATTCTCATTAGCGAGGAAAGTAAGGTCGCGGATGTGTCGGATTTAATTTAATTTATGACGACGCACCGAATAAGATATATCCAATCTGCCCATGGCAATGGTAAAAATTTCAAGTTGGACAAGCGACCTCCCGCAGAGTGCCCTTGTTCGGACCCGACTTGCATTACGGCCCGGCGACTGATTGATTTCGTCTACCTAAGATCAAATCACAACGTAGGTAGGTTAGACTAGAAATCAAAGCAGTTACTTCGGTAACCAGACGTTGGAGGCGAGCTGGGAACGACAAGGCTGATACCGAATCTAACCAGATTCCCATCCGAATCAGCAAAAGGTTAGAACGTCACAATACCTTTGTCACCCCAAAGGTTCAATATAGTTTCAGCATCTTGAACTGGACTCTAACTCTGGATCAGACGACTGGATTCTAAGTCAAGAAAGATTCTTTCTAAGCATAACATGCAAACTGATGCAAACCTTGTATAGATACCCCGTAAAAAGCTGGAAATGGTCTTATTCAGCTAGAATTGTCATAGAAGACGATAACTATTGTCTTACTAACAGAGATGGAAACAACAAATGAGTGGATGATACAATTAGTCAAACACGAAAACAGAAAGAAAAAAATATTCAATCATGAAAGAAGGTTGTAAATACAAACGAGATTTACATTTAGTAGATTCCGTAGAAAACCAAAACAGAACCGAAGAACCAACTGTTGCACCAAAAAAAGATGAAAAGAAAGCCAAGGATAAAGCTCTTGAAAAGATGAAACAACGTTGGCAAGACAAACCTCTGTATGGCCATTATCCACAAAGTGCTTATAAAGCCGAAGTTAATAAATTGAATACTCATCGATGGTTACGACTATCTGGATTAAAACGGAAAGCTTTATTCTTGCAGCGCAAGACCAGAGTCTTTTCACTAGAAACTTTCAGGTTTTGTGACAAATATCAGGAAAATATAGATCATCTAATCTCAGGATGTTCTGTACTTGCGTCAAATGAATATAGAAATCGTCACGACAGAGTAGGGCAATACTTACACTGGACAATGTGCAAAAACTAATAAAAGATGTTAATACACGCTGTTATGAAGCCTATAAGAACCTAGGTATTAGCGAAGGAGAAGTCAAGAAAATAGTACGACAGGCGTGTACGTCTGGTACTAAATACCGAGCTAAACTCAAAAAACAGAATATCAGCCATAAACACCTTGGCTGTCCCTGTGGTGAAATACAGCTTTAATGTCCCTAACTGGACCATAACTGAAATTAAGCGAATGGACGCCAAAACGAGAAAGCTTCCCACTTGCTACCGCATGCATCATCCCAAATCTGATGCTGATCGTCTGTATGTAGCAAAGGATTAGTTCAACTAGAACAAAACTACAAAATTTGGCCTTCAAAGATACTTGGAAACTACAGAAGACTGGAGGATGGTATATGTCAAAGAACATGAAAGTAGTAAGCGTCTTTACTCTGTAAAAGACAACAAATTCAAAATAGAGTTTCAAATGGTCTCCGAAATACAAGTAAAGCACAATACACCGGCTGAAGCTGCAAAATACTTAAAAAAAAGAGAGCAAAGACAAATGCAACCGACCAGATACAGAAACAATGGCAAGATAAACCGCTTCATGGCCAATACTGTGCCTGTACCAAACAAGCTGACATAGACAAAACCCGTACCCATCAGTGGCTACGTAGTGCAGGGTTGAAAGCTGAAACTGAAGGTTTTATCCTTGCTCCACAGGACCAATGCTTGCTAACTAGGAATTATCAAGCACATATACTAAAATATTGTGTCAGCCCAAAATGCAGATTCTGTAATAAATATCCAGAAACAATTGATCATCTTGTATCAGGTTGCACGATATTGGCACCCACTGAATATAAAACCCGGCATGACAGAGTGGGCCAATATCTGCACTGTTAAATATGCAACTTCTACAGGAAGGAAACTGAAAGAAACTGGTATGAACACTACCCAGACCCGGTTACGGAGATAGGACCTGTTACAATTCTATGCGACTACTCAATACCCACTGACAGAACAATCAAATCCAACCGCCCAGACATTGTTATTAAAGACCACAAACAAAAAAGTGCCTCCTTATTGATATGGCAGTCCCTGCTGACTGCAATGTATCTTTGAGAATATTCAAAAAGCTGTCAAAATACAAGGACCTTGAAATAGAAATCTCAAAAATGTGGCACATGGGGACATCAACAATCCCTGTTGTAGTTGGAGCTCTAGGATTGGTTGGAAAAGATTCCAGTAAACTTATTGAAGGGATTCCTTGAAGTCCATGCCTCAAAGAAATATAAAAAATTGTTCTCACAAGTACATCCCACACTTTACGAAGGGCTTTATCTATGTAATTTTTTTTTGTCAGTGGAAAGTGTCATGATGCCATTTCTAACCTTAGGTCTCTGGGCGGGACCCGGAAAGAAATGTGCAAACGCCAGAAATAAAAGGAAATAAAAAAGATAATAATACAACACGTGGACAAGAACGCAATTTAACAAAAGAAAAAGAAATGATACAATTTTTAAACATAACTTGAAGAAGACAGACGTACTACGGAAATATTGTTGAACATTGTGAAACACTGTCTTCTTTTCTTTTTCTTTTCTGTTTCTTTTCTTAAATCTAGCTCTTCTCTAAGTGTTGAAAAATATTGGAAGAGTTGCGTAAATCATTTTGTTTGTTTAATAATAATAATAATAATAATAATAAAATTCAACATAATGTTATTTCATACATATTTGGCTTGTTTGTCTTGCAAAACTGATTGCAAAAAAATGCTGATCTGGATCACATTTATGTACACGTGAATCAGTGTATGTGTGCGCATTCCTCATTCTTTCCATATTTTTCATATATAAATTAATTCCAAGATAAACAAAGCTTTTTCCATCCAACTGAGAAAAAAATGCATGTTGTAGGATGGAATATAAAACAAAGCAATATGCATCTATTTCTTAAAGGAAATAAAAATGATGGAGACAAATTTGTCATTTCTTTACACGAAGTCAGCCTGAAGCAAATTGCCAGTTTTAAACGATCAAAAAATTCCTTTCTTGGATCTAATGGCCATTTACATTGGCCAGATACCACAAGGCAAAATTGACTTATGACCCAACTTCACCGTCACATATTGTATATCGTGTTGTTAATATCAAAGTAACACTGACATAAGAAACAATTTACTTTATTAAAACAGAGACGATCACTGGTATCAATAAGGTAAACCGGCGAAGACATTTAGGATTTTCATTTGAAAACTTTCTGGATTAAAAATAGGATATCCACTTTTGTTTGTTTGTTTGTTTCTTTCTTTCTTTTTTTTTTCTTTCTTTCTTTCTTTCTTTCTTTCTTATTCACTCTTTTCGTCTTAAAACATGTTTTCTTTCTTTCTGTCTTTCTTTTATTAATTAATGTATTCTTTCTTTATCCTATTTATGAGAGGATCCTTTCTCTCTTTCTTTCTTTCTTTCTTTAATTTATTTATTTATTAAAGTATTCTTTTGCCCTCTCTTTGATTTATTAAATGATTTTTTTCGTTCTCCTATTTATTAAAGTTTCTTTCTTTCTTTCTTTTATTTAATAAAGGATACTTTCTTTCTTTCTTTCTTTTATTTAATAAAGGATACTTTCTTTCTTTCTTTCTTTCAATTTATGATTTGTCTATTCTTTTTAAAACTAATTTCGTTCTCAAAATGCTTATTTTTTTATCAAATTTTTTTATTTACATTTTAAACATTTCTTAAAAAAACATTTTTATTTCTAAAGAACCGGGCGGAAATGATCTCCAATTAGGATTCCTCAGCCGAAAATCAAATTTATATTGATTCTAAGAGATATTGATTTTTTTAGTTCAAAACGATAACTATCGATTAGTGCGCTGAAAACGTGCAAACAAAGACAGAAATCATAAAAAGTAGAAGCTTAGTCTCTGGGGATCCGTCATCCAGACAGTACCCATTCTTGACAATAAAACTGGTAATGCCAGTGGGTATGCAGTGCATAGCAATATTCACTAAAAGTGGAATTTTCCTCTAATCTAGATACAAATCTACGCGTGTTCTCACGTTTAAGAAACCTGTGACGCATTTCTTCAACATAAATGACATAAAAATAAATGAGAGCAGCTTAAGCAAATTTATAAGTATTGTCACATGAAAACAACATGATTTGTTATGATTAAGAAATTATTTAATATGTTCAAAATGCTCCCCTTCATATTCAATACAACGATAAACCCTATCAGCAACACTTCTGCAAAACATTTGACACATTTTTACATTAATTTCATAAAGTTCATCAGAAATTGTTTGTTTTAATTCAGGGACTGTTTTCGGTTTTCAGCCTGTAAACAAGATCTTTCTATACACCCCACAAGAAAATGTTTTATTAGCTGGTGATAGTGATGGTCACTCAATTGCTTCACGTCATCCTACTCACCTCAACTTGAAATTAAGATTTGACCATTCCCGAACGGGTAAGCCAGAGTTAATTTTAAGCCATCTGAAACTACTGTAATATATTTTTTGCTCAATGTTTAGGTTTAGTTTTTCCTTCCGCTTGTGCTGTTAGGCGTCGTAGGGAGACACAGTCGTCTGTCGGTGGCAAGGCGAGTGGCCTGGACGATATCTACTGTGTTCTGAGTTGCTCAAGCGTCTTGTTCTGCCTCTCACTCTCCACCCAGAGTACCTGAGGGTGCATGCTTGTAGGGCTGGTTGGTTGATAGGTATACGAGTGAGGTGTCCGAAACACTTGATCCTCTGTCGTTCGATATGTTGTATGATTGGTATTGCTCCTACCATATCTCTTATTGCATCATTCCTGATATTGTCTCGCCTTGTCTTGTTCATTGTTTTCCTTAGGCATTTCATCTCACAAGAGATCAGTTTCCTCTCAAGGGTTTTTGTTAGGGGCCATGTCTGGCACTGTTGGCAGGAAAATGGCGTTGATTAGATTTGCCTTGGTGCTCATGGAAATACTAGGATGTTTTAGAAGAGGAGCAAGTTGGTAACTGACTGCGTTGGCTTTCTGATACCTGGTCTCGATTTCTCTGTCTAGTTTGTCGTTTTTAGTAAATATGTTGCCCAGATATTTGAATTCACTGGTTTGATTTAGCTGGGTCCCATTGATGTTATCTCCACTTTTCTGGTCTCTTGCTGACGGTTTTTTTCTCAATAAAAGTTAATAAATAAAAAAAGTTCGTAAATAAATAACTTTAAACTCACGAAATCAATATAAGGTTATTGCTGAAACTTTATTCTTTTGTAAAATGTGAATAAGGATGGCGCACGAGTAAGTTTTTTGAGAATAAAAGTTTGGGATCAGTGAGTGGGGGTAAATGTGTAAGTTTAGAGAGAAACGACTTAACTTTTGACTGAAAAAATAAATAAATAAAAACAAACAAAAGTGTGAGATATTCTGCGAGAAAAAGAAAGAAAATTAAAAAAAAAGAAAAACATGAATTTGGAAAATTACACCATCTGCTGCTAGATAATGTAGGTTCAGCTTGAAAATTAAACTGCATCAGCCATTGGATAGCTGCAACGTTTTGTAATCAATCCAATGGAAAATCCATTTACGTTTGTCATCGACCATTGTCGTCTGCTGATCGATCGTTCGGACAGTTATATGATGGCGGCAAGAGAACGCTAAACTCCCCTCTGGTCAAAACATGGCAAAAATAACGGAACTTTGTCTTCTTCTTCATTTATTCAGTGAAAAGACAGCGCTGATGAGACCGGCCACGTTTCCATTGTAAATGGCGAGGCGCCTAGATTTCAATTAAATTATCGTTTCATCCTGTCGGGGCTACTGAATAAAGTGTAATGATATCAAAATATCAACCGATTCACGTGAATTCACGTAAAAGTCTTGTCTCCAAATAGCCTGTAAGGTCTTCCTTTAATTGCCGGGTCGATAATTGTTAGTAGTTTTCAATTTTACCTATTACTCCATTGTCAGTGATATCTTTGACTGGTACCTCAGTAGCATTAAAACATTCAATGAATCCTGTAACAATGTCTATTATTATTAACATTCATTAGTAGTTATTATAGTGACTGCAATTCTTTTAGTATATAACATTCCTTTACACACGCACACACACACAGGCACACACACACACACACAGGCACACACACGTGAAATAAATGGATTAAAAATAATCCGACATCATTTCTTAGACTTGGTTGCACTTGAATGAATAGTGGTCATTTATTCTTGACAGGCACATATTACCGTATTTGACGGCATATAAGACGCACGGGTGTATAAGACGCACCCCAATTTCAGCAGGGCAAATCAAGAAAAAATTGGTAAATAGTAAAATTAGTAAACCTACATATGGCATATAAGACGCAGGGGAATTTTAAAAGATGTTTTTAGTAAATAAAAGTGCGTTTTATATACCGTCAAATACGGTGGTTGTTTATACCTTATACCAGTGTTTCTCAAGCATTTTTTTTTAATTCAGGGCGCACTTGTAGAATAACTAAATCTCTGGGGCGCACTTTAAATTTTAATAAGGAAAAATAAGTCATGAAATTTGCAAAATAATAAAATCTGAAATAGCCATTTATTTGTGAAGACATTACATCGTATGTTTAAGCGTTAGAGTTTTCATTGAAATAGATTTATGAAGAATTTGCTATTTTTCTTTTAGGAAAGACCGATAATAACTGATTTAAATCCGTCGAGGAAGGCAAAAGGCAAAGGATTATCCATTCCTTCTTAAAGATGAAGGCATTTCGCACCCAATTCAAAATACCAAATAACAAAGACTTGACTTAGACATGTGCTCGGTGTCTCAAGCTTTTTGAAAATAGTTTTTTTTTTATATAAAAATAATTAAAAAAAATACTGTTAACTTGGTGCACATCTGGTTACCTTTCAGAGCACACTAATGCACCTGGGCGCACCGTTTAAGTAACACTGCCTTAGCCTATAGGTAATTATTAGTCCTTTATACTTGAGTCTATCGGTAAATAATGGTCGTTCATACTTGAGTCTATAGGTAAATATTCGTTTATATTTTTAGTCTCTCGAGAAATGTGGATCGCTTATAATCTATAAATCTATAGGTAAATAGTTGTCGTTTATACTTTAGTCAATAACTATTTTTTATGGATCGAGGATAGATACATTTTGATTATTAAACTTGTCTCTATAGGTAAATATTAATTACATCTACTTGGATCCATAGGTAGATATAAATCGTTTATAAATGAGTCGTTAGGCAAATATTGGTGGTTTATACTTGAGTCTATCAGTAAGTAATGATTGTTTATACTTGAGTCAATAAGTAAATACAAATAGTTTATACTTGAGATTATAGGTAAACATTGGTCGTTTTTAATTTATTTTATTGCTAAATAATGATATTTTATACTTGAGTCTGTAAGTAAATAATGAACGTTTATTTACTTTGTTCGATAATTGATAAATTTTGGTCTTTAACTTGAATCTATTGATTGCTTCTACTTGAATCCATAGGTAAATATTAATCGTTTATTTTGGGATGTCTAAGTAAATAATCTCCTTATAGTTGAAGAGGGGATTTGAACCAACAGAAATATGGTTCTACAGAAAGATGCTGAGGATACCATGGCCCGAACATGTGAGCAATGACAAGGTTTTTGAGAGAATGGAAACAAAAAGGAAACTTATACTTAACATCAGGAAGAGGCAGTTGAAATTTCTGGGGCACATAATGAGGAAGGAGGGCTTGGAAAATCTGATACTCACAGGACAGATTAAGGGAAAGAGGGACAAAGGAAAGAAGCGCGTAACACACTTGGTGAGCTTGAGTAAATGGATGGAAGAACCGGGTTTGGGAGAAATAACAAAAAGATAAAACTTATTAAGCGCTACAGGGAACAGGCAGATGTGGAGGACGATGATCGCCTACAACCTGAAGGGATAATACTTAGTACATGAACAACACATATAAGATTCGCCAGCGGCGCGTAAAAGAAGTAGTGAACTGCTAGAAGTGAGTCAAGTGAATTGCACAATCAATCTCCAACCGCAGGTTATCTACCAACCGCCCCACGCTGTCAGATGTGGCACAAGGCCGAATTTAATGTGGGGTATCCGAGTCCGTAAGCTTGGCCAAAAATTCCCGGTAGACCCTGTATAAAACTGGGCCGGGTAGCTGTTTCCCGAGACGAGATTCTGCTCTTCGACATAGCCTCGTCTGGGGATCCTCTCTGTCCGGAGGCAGAGAGTTTGACCAGCACAGCTGGAGACGAATCTCCAACTGCAGGAAACATACAGTATTTAGTACTGTACTTATGTGAATGGGGACATTATCGTCCTTAGGTATGCTACAACAATAATAATAGCTCATACTTCAGTACATCGGTAACTATAAGTCATCTATACTTGAGTCTATAGTTAAATGTTACTCTATTATATGTGAGTCTGTAAACATATTTGGTAGGTCATTCCTTTTGTCGGAGTCTTATTCCTCTGCAAGCGGCGGTGATGTCGTCAATCTGTCAGAATTGCAGGTTATCGGTAAAGTTAATTTATGGCAAACTGAAAATTTCAGTCCAGATCTCCAATGGGTTATTTTTGCGCCTTGAAATATTACTGTCCTTTTCGCGGAGGATTAAATCTTATTGGAAAAAAATCCCAACTTAATTACGTTTGTAACTGCCGTTTGAGTTTTAAAATTTCTCGCCTGGAAAAAGAGTGCATGAAAATCTTTGTTCTTAATGTCTTTCTTTTTTCTTTTTTTTAAATGCCCAATTAAGATATTAAAGAAGAAAGTTAATTGAAGATCAGACCCGTTTTTAATTACTGACTCTATCCTTTAATAATTAATCACTTTTTATTGGTCCATTATTTCACAATGTAGCGCTTCCCTTTCTTGGATTCGACTCCGACTGAAAAGAAAGACTGAGTATTCTTTCTTTATTCAGATTATGATATTCTACAGATTTTTAAACTCATTTCTTTAATTCATTTCACAAAATGGTTATTTTTCAGTCTTTTCTTTTTTCATTTAAAAATGTGATTCATTCTATGCTTTTTATTTAGTTGTTCTCTTTCGCTTTCTTTCTGTTTTTTGCTTTTTTTATTGATATGCTCACTTTCTTTCTGTATATGCCTTTTATATATTTGCTCTCCTCATTCCTTCTATTTTCTTCTTTCTTTCTTTCTTTCTGTATATGCCTTTTATATATTTTCTCTCTTCATTTCTTATATTTTCTTCTTTCTTTCTTTCTTTCTTTCTTTCTTTCTTTCTGTATATGCCTTTTATATATTTTCTCTCTTCATTTCTTATATTTTCTTCTTTCTTTCTTTCTTTCTTTCTTTCTTTCTTTCTTTCTTTCTTTTCTTTCTGTATATGCCTTTTATATATTTGCTTCCTCATTCCTTTATTTTCTTCTTTCTTTTCTTTCTGTATATGCCTTTTATATATTTGCTCTCTCTTCATTTCTTATATTTTCTTCTTTCTTTTCTTTCTTTATTTTCTTTTATTTTTTTCTTTCTATGCCTTTTTATATATTTGCTCTTCTTTTCCTTTTATTTTCTTTTTTCTTTTCTTTCTTTCTTTCTTTCTTTCTATGCCTTTTATATATTTGCTCTCTTCATTCCTTTTATTTTCTTCTTTCTTTCTTTCTTTCTTTCTTTCTTTCTTTCTTTTTCTTTCTTTCTTTCAACTTACATGTTCTATTCATCTTAAAGTTCCTTTCTTTAATTTATTTCTTAAAATAATATTCTCCCCTTCCTTCTCTTTTAAAGATTTCTTTCTTTCTTTTTTTCTTTCTTCCTTTCAACCTATGATATATTCATACCCATTTTAGATCTCCTTTAATTTATTTCTTAAAATGATTATTTAATTTTCTGTCCTCCTTTTGTTTCTTTTAAAGATTTATTTTTCTTTCTTTCTTTCTGTCTTTCTTTCTTTCTTTCTGTCTTTCTTTCTTTCTTTCTTTCTTTTATGTCTTTTATATATTTGCTCTCTTCATTCTTTCAATTTTCTTTCTTTCTATTTTTTTAACTTTCTTTCTTTCTTTTCTTTCTTTCTTTCTTTCTTTCTTTCTGTATATGCCCTTTATATATTTTCTCTCTTCATTCCTTTTCTTTTCTTTTTTCTTTCCTTTTTTTAACGTTCTTTCTTTCTTTCTTTGTATGTCTTTTATATATTTGCTCTTTTTCTTTTTTATATATTTGCTCTCTTTCTTTTTCCTTTCTTTCTTTCAACTAATGACAGGTTCAAAAAATATTAAAGTTCTTTTATTTCTCAAAATAATTTTCTCTCGCTCCTTGTCTCTTTTCTTTCTTTCCTTCTTTCTTTCTTTCGTTATATGTACTTTTATACGTTTGCTCGGCTCATTCTATTTTTCTTTGCCCTTTTATTTATTTTTCGTTCTTTTTCCCTTTTTTTTTTTACCTTTTTGTTTCTGCATTAGATATTTGCGCTCTTCTTTCATTCTTTCTTTCTTTCTTTCTATGTCTTTTATATATTTGCTTTCTTTCTTTCTTTCTTTCGTTGCTCTTTTATTTATTTATTCATTTACTCTCTTTCTTTTTTCTTTCATTGATTTTCCTTCATTTCTTTCTTTCTGTAAATATATTCCTTTATATATTTACCCTCTTCTATTTTGTTTGTTTCTTTCTTTGCTCTTTTACTATTCATTTTTTTGCCCTTTTTCTATCGTTCTTTCACTTTCTTTCTTTTTTCTTTCTGTATATGTCCTATTATATATTTACTCTCTTCTTTTTTCTTTTTTTCTTTTTTCTTTCTTTGCTTTTTTATTTTCACAATTCTTTTCCTTTCATTCTTTATTCCATTCTTCCTTGAAATGATAATTTTGTTTTCTTATACTATTCGAAACTTTCTAACGTTAGAATAATCACATGTACCTCGATATAGACAGATTTCTTTCCCTCGTCACCTTATTAAAAATATTTTTTACTCCATTGGATAAGACGCAGGAGAACGTTTGCTTTAACTTGT
The DNA here is from genome assembly GCA_903632075.3 of Acanthosepion pharaonis. NCBI lineage: Eukaryota > Metazoa > Mollusca > Cephalopoda > Sepiida > Sepiidae > Acanthosepion > Acanthosepion pharaonis. The sequence continues at coordinate 2,706,271 of CAHIKZ030002334.1, read as the reverse complement.
GATTTCGCTGTCGTTTGAAAACGACCATTTGCTGATGGGAAATGAGTCATAACACCAGAGATAAGATTAAACATGCATATCTCCATTATTGCTACACTATATATAAACTCTTTAGATAGTGTTTACCACTCCGCTCCTCTTTGGAGATTGCTTCTTTCATTTAAAATCAGGTTATAACTTTAGGGGCTCTTTTAAGTTCGAGTCAACTTTATTCTGTTAGGTCATGCGAAACAAAATCTTTGATTTGACGAAGAGAAGTAATAGAAAGAACATGTAAGTTTGAGCTCATGCTGTTCCCATTTTAGCAACTATCTGCCTAGAGTAGCTCCCGGTTTTTGTACAGAATGAAAATCAATTTGAAAAAAAAAAAAATTATTCTATTATGCAGTCTTTGCTTTGTTTATAAGGAACATCCTTTGTTTATAAGGAACATTTGTAAATGCATCGTTAACTGATTGCTGACGTATTGACTACTGGAAAATTACACGCATTCATAAAGCAACGTAAATACTTGACTCTCTCGTTAAATAAACACATTTATACTTTTCTATCATACTAACGCAATTATTAATGTCGTATTGTAAAGAACAAAAACAAACTATTTTTGTGGGACTTTGTTTTGCGAAGATCTTTGTAATTCGTTTCTTTCAAATTGAAAGAAAACAAATACCCAATAATAAAAAGTTATTTAAATTTGTAGTGATTTATTTGAAGATTATTTATTTCTTCGCTTTCCGCACACTTATTCTTCTAGCCTAGGAGTCATCAAACGGGTCCGTGCGACCTACTAGGCGTCGGTGAGGAGTTATAGGATATCGATGATAGTGAAGAGGTCGAATGACACTGAGCTAAATTTTAGTAGTGTAAATGTATATTATATTCTTTGATGCAGATAAAAAGGCACAAAGCTCGATGACCAACAGAATCAAAAGCCTTAGTTACATCTATCCAACTAGCTTATAACACATTTTGATGAAACTTATTTAATGCTTCAGTGATCATTGCTTGCTGTTTCTTTTATCGTTCCACTTTGATTTTCAGATAACAATACCTTCTTTCAACCTATAACTATAAAATAGCGGTTATGCATTTCTGTTCAATAGCATCGGCTGTATTTGAGCTTCATATATTATATATATTATTTGCTTGATTCATTGGGGTTATTTAATATATTTTCTTAATATATTTTCTGGGGAAGATTCTGAACCTGATGAAGCTAGGGGGAAATTTTGAACCTGATCCAAATTTCTTAACTTTTCATACAATTCAGTTAACATTTTAATTGTCAACATCAATGCGAATTTTAAGGTTCAAAGATATTTTAAATGGGGGTCGATGGGGAAGGAAGAAAAACAAAAGGGAGTCTCTGGTCGAAAAAAGTTGATCTGTGGTGAATCTGCTCAACAGGGTCACCACAGATCAGCTCCTCTTAGAACATTGGTTCCAAATTCAGACGATTTGACATTTCATGACATTAATTATGTATATCCATTGGTCGGCCATTCAGTTGTGGACATAAGAATAGTTGTTTCATAGATTTGCTGATTTCAAAATTTACGCAGCAAAAACTTATTTAGAATTCTTTCAAAGATATGCCTGCACCAACAGACAAATTCGGTTTTTAGAGATACGTAGGCTCATAGGATTAAATTTGACTGATTTATTTGTTTTTTACGGCGTATTTACTTTTTACAGGTTATTCAAATCCAGGAAATATTTTTAGATTGTAAGAATTTTGGAGAAATACCTGTGATTTTGGTCACTGGGATGTATGATGTGATGTAATGGAAAACGACTCGAGATGAGAAATCTGTGAGCCGAGTTCGAATTCCAGCCCGGTTCGTTACATTTATTTAAGCGCAAATAACCTTGGGAAAGGTATGGTCCCCATCTCTTCTCTCCAAGATTATTGGTTGAATAGCAGGACAGATTGAGTCCTATAGCCTTGGTTGGCAACCAGTCTACTTGTTGTAGAGTAGTTTCACAGTGGAGGCTTGTATTTCACTAAGTCTGTCCTAAAATAGGTTCGACGTACAAAACCTTAAGAACTTGATATAATAGTTAATGACGTAGCAATCTAGTTGTGGTGGCTGATACTTTAATATCCGACTAACAGTCGTCCGACTGACTGACCAACTCCGCCCTGAGCGACTGCTACTACTCCTACTTATTATAGGCGGGAGAGTCTATTAACAATAGAATAGGTGTGTTCCACTATAACACTACTACAGAGAGAAACGACAGTCTATTACCGGAAAATATTCTGCCTAGTCAGTCATGAATCGAAAGAGACATGATCGTCCGAGTGTGTATCACGTAAGGCACTTAACTGACTGAGCTATTTTACTGATACAAGTACTACTGATTAACCCATAGATAGGGAGAGAAGGGGTGTATTCATAACTTGCCCGGGGGTATTTGCGTGTAAGTGAATATAAAGAAGCTAAATGAAATTGGAACGCTATTCTCCGATTTCAGTTCCGAGACGTCATCCATTACACCAGCCGCACATCCAAGACTACAGCACCAGATATTCCCAAGCGGTCACCCACCTAAGTACTGGACATGATCGAAGTTGCTTATTTTACGAGAACCGGCGCGTAAACAGTTTTTGATTCAGTTAAAGTTGATAAGTGAAGTTGGGCAGCTTCAACCCAAATATAGCAGCAATACTCCATTTTCAGTCTGTTCTGACTCTTGTAAAGATGGAGCATGGTAGGAGGAGTCTGGCGCTTTCTGCAGCGGTACTAGAAACCGAACAATTTTCCAGTTTCTTTAACGAGTGAGAATGATTTTACAAGCAGTTTTATATAAATTCCTGCAACTTCTGTTCGGCTCAGGACCGTCAGCTCCATAAGATTAAAAGGAGCAGTGCAAACCCTATACAAAAAGTAATATAAATATACAAAGGATTGAGAGAGAGAGAGAGAGAGAGAGAGAGAGAGAGAGAGAGAGAGATCGTATTCTTTCAAGATGTAGGCGATTATGGTTTTCCACATATTCTTTTTTTTTTAGTTTTTATGAATTCCATGCGTTCTTGGGAAAATATTCTTATAGTTTCTTTTTTACCTTCTCCATGGTTTTGGAATTCGGAGTTTTCCTTCTCTTAGATTGGCTGCTAATTAAGGCTAGATACTCCAGTCTACTCTGCTATTTAAATCATAGCCGGTGTTTGTGGGGGGAGGGGAGAACGATGAGTTGGATTCATACCTATGACAAAGGTATTTGTGTGAAAGTAAACGCAACAGCATTTGGTCACAATTTGAATCTGACCCGACGATTCAACTTTTCTGCGTTGATGACCGCTACACTATATGCACAAGGCTTTGATGTATGAATTACACTTGTATCGACACAAGAATATATTGTTTTCTGTTCTCAGTGAAAATCGAACTCTTTACTGTTAGCTTGAAACACGAGATTGTGAGAGGGTCTTTCATAAAAGGCTTTTGTGTCATGATGGCTTTGCTAATTAATGAAAGCATGTGACCTCGACACGATTTTTTAAATCTGTTATTCACTTGTATTACTCAAGAGATTTTCTGATCTTAGATTAAAGAGAGAAAAACTTACTGTCGCTTTTCGATTGATTTATTTTATTATTATCCCAAGGCAGTCACAAATGTCTAATTTCAATGTTAAAAAAGTACTGATTGGTTAAATCTGAAATCACGTGACAATAATAATGACGAATGAGCGAGAATGAGAAAAGAAAATAAAGGAAGAGAAAATTGGCAAAAAAAAAGTTAAGTAAAAAAGAGAGGAAGGAAAAAAATGAAAGAAAAAAAAGTAAAGATTGCTGGTGAAGGAGAAAATAAGAAAGGAAATAGGAATATTGAAAAGAAAAAAGTAAAGAAGAAAGGAGTGCAAACTGAAAAGAAAACCAAAAGGAGAAAGAAAGAAAGAAAGAAAGAGAGAGAGAGAAGAGAGAGAGAGAGAGAAAGACTGAGGTGGAAAGAAGAAGAAGAAGAAGAAGAAGAAGAAGAAGAAGAAGAAGAAGAAGAAGAAGAAGAAGAAGAAGATAAAATGGTTAGAAGTAATAGATGACAAAAAAAGAAAGGATAAATAAAAGTGGGGAGGTGATGAAAGAGATAAACTAGAAATAACAAGAAAAAGAAAGAAAGAAACAAGTAAGGGAAAATAGAAAAGTGGAAATTAATGTGAACAGAGATAGATAGACAGATGCAGAGAGAGAGAGAGAGAGAGAGAGAGAGAGAGAGAGAGAGAGAGAGAGAGAGAGAGAGAAATAGGGGAGAGAGGGGCGAGACCGAGAAAAAGAAAGAAGGAGAAAGAGAGAAAATGAGAAAGTAGGAGAGAAGAATAAAAGACAAAATGCTAAAAAACGAAAGAAATTTCAGAAAATAATAGAAAAAAAAAGGAAAAACAGAAATAATGAGAAATTTACATAAAAAATAGCGATAGATAGAAAGATATATAGATAGATAAATATATATATATATATATAGAGAGAGAGAGGGTGAGAAAGAATATTGGAAAGAGAACGAGAGTGAAAAAAGAAAGAAATGATAGATAAAAGACAAAATAGTAAAAGAAAGTATTCCGCGAAGATAAAAGATAAGCAGAAATAGAAAAAAGATACCCTAAGATATATATATATATATATATATATATATATATATATATATATATATATATATATATATATATATATATATATATATATATATATATATATATATATATATATATATATATATATATATATATATATATATATATATATATATATATATATATATATATATATATATATATATATATATATATATATATATATATATATATATATATATATATATATATATATATATATATATATATAGATAGATAGATAGATAATATATAGATAGGTATTAAAATGCTGTATACTTGTTCAGTAAAAATATTCCCAGCACAAAGATACATGTACTGGAAAAAAACTATCGGCAGATATTGTCAGATAGATAAATATGAACAGACTGTGATAGATAGATAGATAGATAGATAGATAGATAGATAGATAGATAGATAGATAGATAGATAGATAGATATGAACAAACTGTGATAGATAGATAGATAGATAGATAGATAGATAGATATGAACAAACTGTGATAGATAGATAGATAGATATGAACAAACTGTGATAGATAGATAGATAGATAGATAGATAGATAGATAGATATGAACAGCCTATGATAGATAGATAGATAGATAGATAGATAGATAGATATGAACAAACTGTGATAGATAGATAGATATGAACAAACTGTGATAGATAGATAGATATGAACAGACTGTAGATAGACAAACTTCAATTGCAATTATATACTAGCATCGACAGATAGCTAGCTAACTAGCAAGCTAGATAGATAAAGAAGAAGAGGGAAAAGAGGAGAGAGATAGCAAATGAAGAAGAAAAGAAAGATTTAAGCTAATCAAAACTGATGAACTATATTACCATTTTCTGTGACCTATCTAAGTCAGTGATGTCCTTGCAATTGAAGAATTCCCGTTACAATACCATTTGCCACACTGATGTCTAGCAATTTCTCACGACCCTAAAAAAAAAATTCATGAAATCAAGAAGAAAACAAAAATTAAAAAAATATTCTCTTGAAAAAGTTTAAAGCGAACGGATTATTTTGGCCTGGGGCAATATTAAGATGAAAAGTGTTTCGAGATCAGGGGAAAATGAACTTACTATGTTTTTTAGTTGTTTTTTTTTTATACATCCATCTTCAGTTGAGAGTGTTTCATTTTCGTCCTTTATTTTTGGCTTTGCTTGAGGCATTTAACTATTTTAGGTTTCATTCCCGCCAAAACCATTGTTTATCGTTTATATTAACTGCTCTTTTCGCTGATTGGTTGCAGCAACTTTTGGAACGTTCACTGCGTGTTTAATGTATTTTTTTCCAATTTAAATACTGCTGCTATAAAGCTACACGAAGGATGGTGTTTTTTTAAATGCTCAATACACACGAATAATCAGAAAATTCAGAAAGGAAATATTTTAGTAGCATGAAAAGGAAATACATCTGTAAAGTATTATCGACGAAGAGAAGCTTTACTCACATCGCACAATACATACACACACACGCACACACACACACACACACACACACACAGTGCGATGGATAAATTGTCGTCTAAATTTCGGAAAAATGAAAAATAACACTGACATCTCATTTTAACAGATACATTTACTAAAATTACACAAAAATATTTTGAAATACTAAAGAGGAAATTTGTTCAATAAAATCGCTATTGGTTTCAAACACGCCCTTCAGACGACTTCGGAATCTCATTCAACTCTTCTGGACGGTCTCCTTGTTTAAGTTGGTGAATGTTGACATAATCCTTGCCTTCATTCAGTTCATCTTTGGTGTTGTAAGGAGTTTTGTTGGTTTCTCACTCAAGTGCGTCCACGCATAATAATCAAGGGGGCGTTGAAAGACTGAGAAATTAGGTGTCCAGATGTAAGGGGTGATGTGGCCGAAGAAATTGTCTGATAGCCATCACTAGGTTCTGCTTTTGTGGCATGCTACAGAATCCTGTTGCCAGACAGTCTAGCCATCCACTTGACTTTTTTTCCCACAGACGGTGCCCAACTTATTCTAATATACTCTGCAATCGATAAAATCAAAAACAAACAACGCGCATGCGCGAAATTTAAAAAAAAAATCGACAATTTACCCATCGCACTTTGTATATAAATCACCTACAAACTTTTGTTTAATAGATATTGAATAGTATAACCTCATGTCAATGAACTTGTCTGACTTTTTTTGTTAACCTGATGAATATTCATTAGCACTCCTATAACTAAAAATTATGAATAACCAATAACATTTTTGCTCTTGTATATAAATACTTGTCAGAAAATAAAATCATTTTCCTTGATAAGTTTCCTCGGATGACGAAATACGTCGGCTATGGTAAATTTTCCTTTTGTCTTTATTCAATATATAAGAATATAAGAAATGTTGATATTCTCTAATGCAATTATTGAACCGCAAATCGAGATAAAAATATCTATGAGCGTCGTTGTTCATCTCGTCGAAATTTGAAAAATGTCTTCCTCTTTTCATTCGAGAAAAACGTGAATTATCTTTGGAAAAAAAACTACACTAGGTTAATTCGAATAATTTATTTTATTTTATTTTTTTTAATGAAAACTGATTTTATTAAGAAAAGAAAAAATTGTACAAAGCTTCTTGTATTTGAGCATAATGAGGATTTCAATTGATCTTTTTTTGTTTTCCATTCATCTTTTTTTACTTCCCACCTTGTAATATTCTTTTTCTAAGAAGACATCTTCATAGTATTGCACGAAAAGATTAATCCCGTTGAAAACTTTAAAAAAGTCGAGGAGTTTAGAATTAATGGCTTTATTTGAATTTTTTCGATATTTAGTTACAAATGTTGGATTGACCAAAAAATGCAATTCTATTTATTAAGTACAAAATGTGCAAAAAAAATTGGAAATTATTTTCGTCTGGATTTCTCGGATGAGGAGTTATCATTATTTACATCATTGACATTACGGACTATTGTCCTCATCTTTGTCGTTATTATCACCTGATCGCTTTCTGTTTAAATTTCTGGGATGATGGGATATCCTTATTTACATTCGGACTAATATCAGCATATTTGGGGTTATTATTACATGATTGTTTTCTGCCTGAGTTTCTGGGATGAAGATTTATCATTATTTTCATTGCGGACGATTATCCTCATCTTTCTTGTTATAATCACCTAATTGCCTTAATTTCTGAGATGAGGAATTATTATGATTTATATTATTTGCATTACAGACGGTTGCCTTCATCTTTGTTATTACCATCTGATCGCCTTCTGTCTGGATTTCTGGCTTGAGTAGTTATCATTATTTACATTCAGACTAATGTCCTCATCTTTGTTGTTATTATCATCGTTGTTTTTATAACCACCGCGTTTCAATCGTTGTGCTCTCTGACCTTTTTCAGGTATCTTTTGATCTGTGCCTTTTTTAATCCGATGAAATTCAGTGTCCGCTTTCCATAGTTTTACTTCGAAATTCCTTGATTGACAAACACCTGAAGAAGGTGTGCAGGCATAACGGCCGAAACCATGTGATATTAAATAAAATGAAGATATTAATTTAGATAATAATAATTTTCAACATTAATTATTTATTTTTTCATATATTCTCTAACACTCAGTTATTCCATTATCTATGTTGATGACACAACTATCGGCTTTTGTATTAAGGGTAAGTCTGATCGGTTCGATAAGGTTAAATTGGCAGCTGATCTCGAAAAATGACCTACAGTCTGCTGTTAACTGGTGCAAGGAATAGCCTGTTAATGTCTTCAAAACGAAACTGGGCTCTTTTAATAATCAGAGCGAATTCTATTGCCTTCTATCAGGATAGTTGATGCTAACCCCCCAGGAGAGTGATTCATTACGCTTTCTTGGGCTATTGTTTTCCGCTGACATGAAGTTGAACGATTATACTGAATTAATGTCTTGCCTGCTGCTAGGGAATTTGATTCTCTGTGCCGTGTTAGACATTTTTTTCTCGCTAGAACCTATCTTGCATATTTATAAATCTACCATTTTTCCTAGCTTTGAATATTGTTGCCACATCTGGTCTGGTGGTTCTGAGATATATTTCGAGATTCTTGATAAAATCAAAAGAATCTGCAATGTTATTAGTCCTGACCTGACCTCTCGGCTTCAGTCACTATCCCACCGCCGTAACGTGGTTTCTCTGCCCCTTTTCTGTAAATAGTTTCATGGTAATTGTTCTGATAAACTTTCTCTGTGGTACATAATCTTTATGAAGCCAAGCCCAGTACTAGACCGCCGACAAGGTCTAATCATTTTACACTTGAAATGACTAGATGTAACCGTACGTTCTATGCTAATAGTTTCTTCTGTCGCACTTCTCGCTTGTGGGACTAGCTTGCGGTCGGTTGCTTTACAGCCAAGTTTGATCTTCAAAAAATTAAATATAATGTCAATCGTTATCTTTTGCCTTCTTAATTCTTGTTCTTTTATTGTTCATTCTGCTTAATAAAGTTTTTTTTCCAGATATTCTCTAACACTCAGTTACCCCTTGCGTCTTAGTAGCTTTACTAAGAGCTATAAAAGGCAGGAAAAGACAAGTGGTCACGTAACTCCCCATACTTGATTATTATGTGTGGGGGTCAGCTGAGCGAGAGATAATCAAAACTCTTTGTAACACGATAGATGAACTGAAGGCAAAAAATATGGCAGAATTCACCAACTTAAAGAAGTACAGAAGAGTTGCAGGTGATTCCGAAGTTCTCTGGAGGCCATGGCTGAAGCCAATGGCAAATTTATTGAATAAATTTACTCTTTAGTATTTCAAGATATTTTTGTGTAATTTGTGTAAATATATCTGTTAAAATGTATGTTATTTTCGTTTTTACGTAATTTAAACGACAATTTATCCATCGCTCCCTGTATATAGAAGCAGTACTCCATTTTTAGATCTGATCTAGCCCTTGTAAAGATAAAGGATGGCAAAAGCTTAACTCTAAAGTTTGTTGATGGAAAAAAAGATTAGAAAAGATTTAATAAAAGAAAGCAGTTCTCAAATGATAAGCCGAATCCATGAATAAAATTCAGGAATATTTCTGGTGAAGATTAAACCGGATATAAATTTGGTAAAACTGAATAAAACCCATTCAAATAAATTTTATCTATTTACTCTTTCTTAATGCTTGTATCGGGATGACATGAGCCAGTTTTCTTGATAAGTTTGGAAGTTGGGAGCATATGGATCATATATATTTACTTTTTATACTATCTGCTAATTTACCTTATACAGGAGGTCCAATAACAAAGCAACAAATTTATTATCCCTGTTTTATCTTTCAGGAATAATTGACCTTGAATAACCGTGAATAAATTTCTTGAATATTCATGAAGTTGAATAATAATTCAACTTTCGCGTAATTAATTAACTCTGATCGGATGTTTTATGACGGTTAACTACTGCTCGATCTTGTGATTCGTCATTTAAAGGATATTTCATCTTTCGTTTTGCCCTTCTCGTTTGGCTAAACAACTCACTGATTTTGAGCGTCAAGTTAACATACATTTCAAAGAAGAACATCCAAGTGCAGAAATTCTTCCTGAATTTTTTAGTCTCTTCAGTCGTCAACCATTTTCAACGGTTGTCTCACGTCTTTCTGAATTTACCACTTTTTTGATTTTTCTGAGAATGGCTACATGATTCCAGACAAGGAAATTCTGTGAAGAAATCTTAATAACCTAAATTGGGTGATTCATCAGTGTCATAAATCTGGGGGAAACTTACTATTAATTGGTAGCTGGACCCCCAAAAAGTGAGCTCTTGTTTCACTATTTCTACTACTCTGTCCCATGCTAGTGTTGCTACTACTGTAGACCATGTAGAATTTATGACGGAACCACAGCTCTTTTCCTACAGATGAAACATTACTCGCCTCTTACGACTCGGTTGCTATTTTCATGGAAAATGTTCAGATGAGCTATATTCCTTAGTTCCACCAGTTCAGGCCTTCGCAACTAGAGCCCGCCATAAAAGATAGACTACAGGACACAAAGAAGCAGTACACGAAAAGGAACCAAACAAAGAAGGTAGTGAAAAGATGTGGAATGGCATCGGGCATAATTAAAGAAATTCCATGTTTTCAGCAAGAGTGTGGGAATTTAAAGATAAAGTTACAGTTTGTGATTTGAGATGACTTCAAAGGATATTAAGCAATTTTCCTGGTTCTGCCAGTATATCGGCCTGGGTGCCTGTCAAGCCAGAAAGGGGCTTGTGAATCTCTGGAGGGCTCTTGAAAATTATAATTAATTAGATATTTAAATTCCCAACTTGTTTCCAGAGTTTTGTATTCTAACAATAAAATAGAATTGATTTTGAAAAAGGGTAATACTAAATAAAAGAGCAATAAAGAAACAAATGAATAATCACTGAGTGTATGAAGGAATGAAGCAGTGGCAAACGAATGTGAAAAAGAATGGAGGGGATGGCTAGTTCACCTGGGTCGGAGTTGGTTGGAAATCCAAGCTTTCAGCAAGAGTTTGGGAATTTAAATATAAAATTACAGGTTTTGATTTGTGATGGTTGACAACTTCAAAGGGTATCATAGTTCATCCGCTGCATAGCGATCTTCAGACAAAGGCTTGACAACCACCATGGAATTTTGATTTGTATATCAACATAATATATATATATATATATATATATATATATATATATATATATAACACACCTATTCTATAGTTAATAGACTCCCCCAACTATAATAAGTAGGAGTAGTAAGAGTACCAGTCAGTCGGTGAGTCAGTCGATGTCGGACGACAGTGAGTCGAATACTAAAGTATCAGCGACCACAACTAGATTACTCTGCGTTATACCTATTATATCAAGTTCCTAACGTTTTGTACGTCGAACCTATTTTAGGATCGACTTAGTACAAATAGAAGCCTCTACTGTGAAATCACTCCACAACATTATTTGGCCACGAGGATTCGAACTCATACGGAGGAAGAAAAAATTCGTTCGCCGCAACATTATTTGGCGACGAGGGATACGGATTCATACGGTGGAAGAAAAAAAAAGTTCGCTCGCCACAATATTATTTGGTGACGAAATTCGTACTCATACGGAGGAAAAAGAAAAAATTTGCTCGTCACAATAATTTCGGCGACAAAATCTCGGATTCACACTTAAAAAAAAAAAAAAACTTGGAAAAGTTTTTCGCAAGCCAAGACGTCAACTTAGTGACTAAAAAATCTGTCGTATTCTCAACTGAGAAAAGAATTTTTTTCTCGATAATACAGTTTTCTCAAATAGCTCACGAATTGCAAATTCGTAAGATCCCCACCTCTACAGTATTTACGCATTGTGTAAACTTTTGCGAAGATGGAGGAATGCAAAAATATATTCCAGAAATTTTTTAAGTTCCAGTCGGAACAACAGATGACAATATTAGAACAACAGAAAACATTCCAGATGCATCTACAGGAGGAAACTTTCAATAGACAAATGCATTTTCAACAAGAAAATAGGGAGTTTCAAAAAATAGGGAGGTTCAAAACAAAATTCTGGAAATAACTGAGAAGAGGAAAGAGAAAAATCTACAAAATGATTCTTTCCCAGAGAATATAATATGGAATTCAATTGAAATATTCACGTACAGTCCAGATGAAGAGATAACTTTTGAGGAGTATTATAAAAAATATACGGACGTGTATAACGAGGACTGCCACTCGTGGTCTGAAGGAAAGAAGGTTAGGCTTCTTTTTTAAGCAAGTTAGAACTGCTGAGCATAACAAATTTGTAAACTACATTTTACCGAAAAAACTAGCGAGTTGACATTTACCGAGGCGGTAAATATATTAAGTGAATTATTTAGTAAAAAGACATCTTTGTTTCACAAGAGGTGGAAATGTTTGAATCTGATGAAAGATGACGAACAAGACTATATAACGTACGCAGCCAATGTGAATAATTCAAGCTGGCAGAATTAAGCGCAGACAATTTTAAGTGCTTGGTGTTTGTTCAAGGGCTGTTATCGGAAAGAGACGCAGAGTTGAGAAAATTAGTACTGGCAAAATTGGAAAGCAATCCAAGTCTTACGGTACAGAAGTTGGCAGAAGACTGCACAAGATATGTTAGTGTAAAGAAAGATTCGAAAAAGATAGAACAGTTTGGCGTTTCGCATGTAAGGAAAATACGCTACAAAAAAGAAAGTCAGTCTACCAAAAAGAAATCTAAAATTGCGGATTATCAAGCAAAAAGTGAAATACCAGAGAAAAATAAACAAAAACTCCCGAAGCCATGTTTTTCTTGCGGTGAACTACACTGGTACAGAGATTGCAATTTTAAGAATAAAAAAATGTTTCAACTGTAAAAGAGTGTGTCATAAAAGCTCGCACTGCAGGTCAAACCATAAAGAAAATAAAATAAGAAAAGTCCGACGAGGTGAACGATGGAATAGCCAGAACATTTGTTACCGTCGAAATAAGTAATAAAAAAATAAAAATGCAACTCGACACTGGTTCCGACCTATCTATCATAAATTTGCATACGTGGAAGAAATTGGGGAAACCAACGTTAATGAAAACAAAGAATATCGTGAGGTCAGTGACGGGAGAGAAAATACAATTTATTGGAGAATTTGTTACAAACGTCACGTTAAATAAAAAAACGCGAAAAGCTAAACTATTTGTCATAGAAAATACCACGAACTTACTTGGTACGAATTGGATAACAGAATTCCAATTATGGGATCTACCGATAAATTCTTTCTGTTACAAGGTAGAAAGTTTAAATTCCGAAGCCTAAAAATTAGTAAAGAAACTTAAGGAAACATTTCCTACTGTTTTTTCTCCAGGGTTGGGAACGTGTACCAAGATGGAGGCAAAATTCCAGCTAAAAGAAAACGCTCAGGCGGTATTCAAAAAGAAAAGGAATGTGCTGTTTGCCTCAATTGAACAGATAGATAAAGAATTGGACAGATTAGAGAAAACCGGTGTATTTAAAAAGTTGAGTATAGTAAATGGGTAACAGCGGCGATATACGTGAAAAAAAGCTCCAGAAAGTAAAGATGAAGCTGACACCGAGAAAAACTGGGGAGCGAGTTACCCGCAGCCAAGGACATGCAGTATTATTAAATGATTTAAGTCAACTGAAGTTACCACAGCTCCATATCACCCAAGATCAAACGGGTTAGCTGAAAAATGTGTGGACACTCTAAAAAGAGC
>CAHIKZ030002334.1:2600000-2687500 GCA_903632075.3 Acanthosepion pharaonis | reverse complement strand
ATAATCCTTTAATGTATGATTTTATTTTGAAAATTTTTCTAAATAAAAACATGCATCAAAGGATTAAACACAGATTACAAGAAAATACTTGTTGACAATACCATGAAAATAATAACAAAAACATCAAATTCTCGCGGCCCTCGATATAAAAAGCAAGCAACCAAAATTTATTGCGAGTATAGTAGCAATGTTATAAAATGTATTTGATCAACATTTGATGCCATTTGCATCTTTACAATCTCTGGTTTGCTCACTTATATTGTGGACGCTTGTTTACAAAAACACCATACCATAGCTATAACGGTTAATTTTAGAATAATTATGACAGAGCACGTGTGTTTACAAGAATCACCATCGCAACGACCAGTTACATTAAGTTTGTCTTCTCAGTTCACCCCTGAGGATAATTTCGGAGGAGATCGAAAGTACTTGGGTTAACAAAAACTACGGCACCTTTCTTGGTGAATTTCAACTTAATATCAAGAAGCTAATTAGAGAACTAGAAAGGATTATAATAAAAATAAATAGACATAATATGTCTATATTATTCGATGAAACATGCTTGAATGAAGATATGCTGCCTAAACGCGCGCACACACACACACACACACACACACACACACACATATATATATATATATTAAAAAGAAGAGAGAAACCGCAAACATTTTTGGTTGTAATGTGAATTTTAAAAAAATTATATATTATGCTTTATTTTCCATAATTTTGCAATACGTGTTTCGGGTTTCGCAACCTTTTCCTCACCCTTTCTCGAACCAATTTTAATTGTGTTATTACCCTTCAAGCAGAAGAACTTTCTCACTGCCAGTTCAAGAAAGACATCTTTGTCACTACCACACAAAAAAGAGAATGTTTAACATCGAGAATGTTTAACATCGAAAAACATAAGGAAAATTAATTTAATTTAATAATATGTAGAAATATCTACTCTTTGCCTGAAGAAGGTCGCAGACTCGAAACTCGTGTTGCAAAATTATGGAAAATAAAGCACAATATATATTTTTAAAAAATCCACATTACAACCGAAAACGTTTACGGACTCTCTCTTAATGTATGCAATTTTCTCTAGTTGGAATAACTATAGCCTCTTCCCTTTATATATATATATATATATATATATATATATATATATATATTCCTACAAATTAACTTTGTTCGGCATAGGTTGCGACAGTCAGACTGCACATTGCATACATTCAATGTGTAAGTAAACATTACTCTCAGTAGCCATGTCATGCATACTAATTAACAACAGAAAAGCACCTTTCGAAATGGCCAAGAATCTGCCTGGTTCTGATGTGAATTGAACCAACAGACAAATGCAACTGTAGGTAGTACACGGGTTCTTACGATGACAACAAGTAGAATAACTCCTTATAATCTAAAAACGCAAAAAAAAAAGAGAAGAAATAAAAAAAGACGAAAGCAATATTAAGAAGCACTAAGCATTAAACCAACAATAAGGACTGGCGACTTCCTTGATTAATAATAAAACAAGCGAAAAAGACAAAATCTTTAGCCTAAGGACAAACATGGCAGCTAATAACTCTAGTCAGACTGGGGTCTAGTCTCAGTGGACGTTGCCCGGAAACTGTAGGAATTGTGTATTGGTTGCTAGGAAATATCGTAGATGTGAAGGCTTTCTTCTAGCGAACAGTAGGCCTGAAAAAACAAAAAATAAAAAATAAAAAATAAAAGTAAAAAACAAAGCAAAAAAAAACTCATTAGATCGCGCCTACCAACATTATTGGCAATGAGTTACCTCCCTTTTTTCTTCTGCTTTCTACCCTTTTCCTCAATCCAGAATTACACAACTCGTCCGTTAAGCCAAATGAACAAGAAGGCAAAGTAGTCGTTTATACGATAGACACAATGCTAACAAAAAACGAAATGACTAACTTGATCTCTCTTTCACTATATTCATTTAATTCATTTGTTTTTAAAACATTTATTACTGTTTGTTTTTTCTCCGTTTTTTTTTTTTACCGGATGTAGGCGTGCAAGTGCAACAAGTCATTCGTTTCGTTCTGCATTCTTTTATTTTCCGTTATTTTCATAGTCTTTTTTTCTCTTCTTTTTTGTTTCCTACTTCTTCCTAATGCTTTAAGCATATCGCCATTAATTTCACTCTTCGTTCCCCCGTTTACCTTCCGATCATTTTTTTTTTACAGCTGTTGGAGCAATTATTTTTGTGTAAAGTCCTCCACGAATACAAATCACAAATCAAAGAAAACGTAGCAAACATTATCTCTTATTTCTATTGTCCCACGATTATATCTCATTTTCCCTTTCATTTTTTTTGTTTGTCTCCACATTCTCGTTTTACGACACCAGTTCTCTGATTGTATTTCTTTCACATTTTAATGCCTGCTTAACTAAATTGTCGCTGCAGATATTTGTTACATGAGAGTCGCTTGGAGGATAACGGAAGGACAGAGTTTCCAGCACCAAAGGATACAATATGCACATTTTAGACAGTGCCTCCTCATCATACGTAAATTTCAGCAAACCAACAGCGGACAGGAAAAAAGTAACTCAGTGTTTATTTTTTTTTAAATGGCTTACGGGAATGACGTTACATGGCATCGTTAACTATCGCTTTGCTAATAAAGATTAGATATACATTTGTAAAATTGAAATATGAAGCTAAAATTTTAAATTACTGCCAGTGGGGACATTTTGTATAATATTTCTTTCCATAGAATACGTAAATATATTAATATGCATTAATACGTAAATATATTAATATGCATTAATTTTCGTCTGAATTTCTGGGATGAGGTGTGATCATTATTTACATTATGTACATTCGGACTATTGTCTTCATTTTTGTTGTTTTTATCACAATGTTTAGGTGGTTTTTCCCTCCGGCCTTCCTCTGTTGTATATCAATTTGGATAATCTACAAGGGAATTCCGATTTGAGCTCTTTATTTAATCTACGGGTGTTGTCTGTCCTCGCTTCTGATTATCGGAAAAATGGAATCAGCAGATTCAAACTGTGGCCAAATGCTATTGCGTTCGTTTTTGCACAAATACCCTTGGCATAGGTATGAATCCAACTCATTGCTGCTCCACCACTACGGCTACGATTTAAATAGCAGAGTAGATTGGAGTCTCTAGTCTTATTTGACAGCCAAACTAAGAGAAGGAAAACTTCAAATTCCAAAACAGTAGAGAAAGCAAAAATAAACAACAACATTATTTTCCAAAGAACGCATGGCAATTCATAGAAACTAAAAAAGAATACGTGGAGAGCCATGATCGTCTACGTCTCGAAAGAACATGATATTTCTCTCTTTCTATCCCTGTCTCTCTCTATCCTTCTCTCTCAAAATCCTTTGTATATTTATATTACTTTTTATAGGTTTTGTACTACTTTTAATCCCATGGGGTTGACAGCCCTCAGTCGAACAGAAGTGGCAGGAGTTTATATAAGAGTGCTTTTGAGATCAGAGGCTGTAAAAATGTTCCGTTCCTAGTACCTCTCCCAAAAGTACTGGACTCCTTCTGCCATGCTCCATTTTTGCAAGAGTCAGAACAGGCCAGAAATGGGGTATTGCTGCCATATTTGTCTTGAAGCTGCCCAACTTCACTTGACAAGAACCAAAAGCGTTTACAATAAGCAACGTCGAGCCTGGTCAGTAGGTGGATTACTTGAGAATTCCAGGTGCTGTCAGCTTGAATGTGCGGGTGGTGCATTGGATAACGTCTCGGAATTTAAAGTTTTAGAAGTCGGAGAGCCTAGTTCAATTTTCCGTCGGGATTGTTACTTTCACATACGCGAAAATACCCTTGGGAAATGTATGCATCCACCTTTTCTTCCCCATATATGGGTTAATTAGTAAGACATGTATGTGAAAAACAAAAGAATTATTCAGTGTTGTTGTTGTGTGATATCTACAGTCCATTTTCTACTATAGTATGAACTCTACTATTCCTTTTCTACTGTGGTATGATATTTACCAACTGTTGGAAGTATGAATATGTTAGGGTTAGGTGTTAGGGTTAGGTATTAGGGTTAGGGTTAAGAGTTAGGGTTAGGGGTTAGGGTTGTTGGAGTTAGCTCCTCCTCTGCTCCTTAACCCTTCACCAGGTGTCTCTCTCCCCCTGGCTATAAATACTGGCTGACCCTTTGCCTCGACCTCTTTTTTCCTCAGGCCTTCAGCCTTATACCACCTCGCAGATGTGAGCTCTCACAGATACAGCGTTTCCCAAATTCTGGGAACACGCTAAGAACAATACACGTACGTACGAACACTCACCACAACACACACACATAATATTCACCACACGCACTCAATGTAACTGTCCATGTGCTTGTAACTTGTACTTGTTGTTAATACATATATTTGTTTACATATATTTATCGGTCTTGTGTTTGTTTTTCCCTTGTCTCCTTTGGACTTAATTAAAGTCCAACCTTTCTCATGTAGTTGGACAAGCTAGCAGGAAATTCTACCCACATGTCTTCTTCTACTCACATCATCACCGCCATGGTCCTCTACAGGGTTAAAGGCAGTGAACAGTGAACTGGTTATGTGTTAAAATAATTAAAAATTTATATACAAAAAAATTTTAAAATCATGATATGGCGATTTTAATGTTTGTAAACTGATTTGATGTCATTTAGAAAACAGTAAAGCGGTCATCGTTTTTCTTGAGCAATTCCCAATAATAATGAATGCCTCGTTATTTACGGTAGGTTGCAAATGCCTCGGTAGATATCATACTACGGTAACACCAGTTATTTTTCCATCCAATTTAACTAACCTACATAAGGTTGATAAACCGTAGAAAGCGAACCAATTAAATAAATCAAAGCGTTTAAATATGAGTGATGACCTATTTTCCACCATACATCTCCTTTTCCACAGACGAAATATTACGACTCTGCCGCTAATCTACTGCTATTTCCATTGCAAATGTTTAAGCGAAACATTGTTTAGTCTCACTAGTTCAGAACTTGACACCTAAGACTCACCATGCCGTGTACACAGGTTCGAATCATGCTTATTCTCTTCGTATTCCATTTGTAAGGAGGAAGTTCTACTCAGAAAGCTTCTTCCAAAGAACCGCTACTTCTGAGGGATGCTTCCCCGATCTCTAAATCTTAACCTCTTCAACTCTAGCGTCAATCCTCATACAGTTTTCCTATTGTCTTTTACCTTTATATATATATATATATATATATATATATATATATATATATATATATATATATATATATATATATATATATATATATATATATATATATAGATTAAATATTAAATAATAGATGAAATTAATATAGATAAATATTAAATAATAGATGGAAAAGAAACCTTTTAATTAGCTTTTAGTATAAAATCTCCATTTTAAAAATTTAAAATATATATTAATTATTGAAATTATCTAAAAAACCTTTTCTAAACTTTCAAAGATTGTATTTACTTATGCAATTTCTCATTTTGAACAGGAGTTAACATGCTAAATATAGGTCAAGGTCAGCCCATGACTAGACGAATTTGAAAATTTTTCATCTTAATTTCTCTCCTTTAATCATTTACTCTATCCCTCTCCAAATTTTATTCTTCTCTTTTTTCTGACTTTATCATTCTCTTCACCCCTCCCATTTTAAAAACATTTTATCTTACTTGTAAATTTCCCTCCTCTTTCTTCCTATTTGCAAAAAACATTATGATTCATTATTTTATTTTACTCCTTGTTGTTGACAAGCCTGTTCTGGGCGAAATGGCCATATATCATATGGAGTATTGAATTTTATTTACTTGTATATTCAATATATATATATATATCTGTGTGTGTGTGTGTGTGTGTGTGTGTGTGTGTGTGTGTGTGTGTGTGTGGACATTGAAGTCAACACCCTGCCGCGACATTCTGTTTCATGCTTAAACCCAATCGTCAGACATGACGATTGTGTTTAAGCTTGTAAACTTGTACGCATTTGTACCGAAAGATCTTCAAGTATGAACTGCGTAACTGCTGAAATCATTCTGATGGTAGCTTTTAAGAAAAACTACAAAACATTATTCATAAGGTCCTTTTGAGATATTCGATATTTTTGAGCGTGTATTCGGTTGAGCGCAATTTACCAAAATATCTTAAGTACCTCATGTGATGTATTGGGTTTATGATAATTTATTTTGTGCTTAATGACTCTTTTCAAATTATATATATATATATATATATATATATATATATAGTTTGTGTGTATGTGTGTGTGTATTTAGGCAGAAATCCCTCTTTTATACATGTTTGATTAAAGAAAACTGACAAGACACTGCGATTACGCTTTTTATTAAATTTTCTTCTGTTCGTACAAGTGTTTTCTTTTTTGGACACAAAGTGTGTAAAAACTGTCCAAATGTTCTATAATTACGAGCCCTTTCGGCTATACTTTTAGCCATTATCAAGGATGTGCTTATTTTTACTTTTTAACTTTATCTATTCACTCTTTTTTAAACTTATTCATCGTTCTCTTGATGGTTCTTGAATGGACTTGAAGATGTTGTACCATTACTGAAGGCCTAAATGATCCTTTTCCTGTCACCATTGCTTAGTTGGGAAGACAGAGGTTCTGACACAAAACGATTTTAAACCTGTTCACTTTTTAACTGAATAACTCAAAGGGTTTTTCGGTGATTCTTACGACAAATGGTGTCAAAACGGTTAATCGTCTTATCTGAAAAACCTCGAAAAAGAAACTCAGTTTAGTGTTTCTTTTTTATATTGAACATTTTGTGGGATGGATAATTATGTTGTTACACTATTTCGCCATTTTTGATGTTACACCCAGTATATGAAAGAAATAAGGTTATAAGATAAGCTATATTTGTGGGTTAAAGTACTCAATATCAGGGATAGAGCATATGTAAACATAAAAGTGGATATTGAAGTTAACACCAGCTAGACGATTGCGTTTAAATGTTTAACCATGAAACAAACTGTTGCCGCTGGGTTTTGACATCAATGTCCGCTGATATATATATATATATATATATATATATATATATATATATATATATATATATATATATATATATATATACACGTTTCATTAAATAATATAGACAAGTGTTGTCTATTTATTTTATGTAAATTTTTTTCGTAACGTCTGATAAGATAAAGAAATTCACAATATTGATCCATATTTTTTTAATATAATCTAAACTTTCGGCTTACATAAGCCATTATCAAAGATGTCAATTACAACATATTAAGCAATATACGGACAAGACAGTGATGATAGTCTGTCAATGTTTACATAGATTATTTCTAAGCAACGATAAACACGTGCATATAAGACGCTGGAAGCGAAAATCGCACCGCATCTCATGACGTCACACATGACCACACGAGAGTGAATTGGAGAAGTATGAAGTATGGGAAGCCGTTGGTATAAAGCAACGGCTTCTGTTACCAATTATAGACATTTAAGAATATTTGTAGAGAAATAAATCCGTTATTATATAATCCAAGTGGAACCTAGTAATATAAAATACTAAAATTGATCCACAAAAAGAGCTCAATGTATTTATTATACAGAGTAAATGAATACTAGTAAACCATAAAATCCCCCAATTACCTCATATGAAGTATAGATCTATTTTAACTGACAAAAATTTCATCAGTCTTATTCAGCCCCAGTATATAGACTGAGTTTGTGTCGGAATCAGAAATTTAACTGTGACAGCAGTCGAAAAATTAATACAGAAATTATCCATTTCAATTTTTCGGTCAGACGAAAGGCACGATACAGTGGTCAGGGGAGGGTACAATTAGTACTATACACAAGAACTCTTTTAACAACCAGAAAAAAGATATTAATCATTCAATACATTTCAACCTATTGTATATTCCAGCTTGAATTCTTGTTATATAAAATTAATGTTATTTCTTAGTATTATGTTGTGTTTTTATACATGATTTTATTCTTTTAATGAATGTCGTGGTATTGTTTTAAAAAGCCAAATTACGAGCAACATTTTATATTATTTTATCGAATCCCGACACTCCACTTTTTAACCTTTTAACTAAAACCCATCTAAAAGGATTCTGACAACATGTATAGGTATTTTCGCTTTATATGATGCAATTTTTTTATTTCTTGAAATAAATAAACTTTGAAGAGACAAATGCAACCAATTTATGTCTAACTGGTATTTTTGTTTTACAGGTGAACGAAATGGCTTTGACCAGAAGGTCATGTAAAAATAAATCCGACGTATTCTGCTACATCTACGGCGAATGAACCATTTTCTAACATGAATCCAGTCACAAGTTTCATACAGTGTAATTACTTTCTTTTGGTATTAAACTTGGTTACCAAGATAAAGTTTGGGCGCCGCACATGGCATGTAAGACCATGTACCGAGTTTCTGCGTCAGTGGACCAAGGACAAGAAGAGTTGTCTGAAGTCTGGAATTCCATGTTTGGGGGTGGGGAGCCAACACACTATAGCACTGACTGCTATTTCTGTGTTATTGATGTGACTGGGGTCAACAGAAAGAACCGGAGTAGCCTCAAGTATCCTGATCTTCAATCAACACGTCGTCCTGTAGATCATTGTAATAAAATTTCAATTCCTGTCTTTGGAGAAATTCCTGATATTAGTGAGGAAGATTTCTCCAGGGTAGTTCACGAAGAAGAAGAAGAAGAAGAAGAAGAAGAAGAAGAAGAAGAAGAAGAAGAAGAAGACGTGGTTTTTGACAATGATTCTCCATACCCTTTTCCCCAAAATGAACAAAATGACTTTGTTCGCGATCTCAGCTTGTCAAAGTCATCTGTCGAACTGTTGGCATCCAGATTGAAGGAAAAAAAAAAACATCCTCTCTGACAGTGCTCGCTTCGCCTTCTACCGCAACAGGCATCAAGAGTACATCCATTTTTTTCTCTGAAGAGAAGGACTTGGTGTACGGTAGAAATATTGCGCAGCTCCTGCACAAACGTTTTACAATACCAATCCAAAGATTGGAGATTGTTTACTGAAAGCAGCAAACGGTCACTGAATAGTGTTCTGCTGCACAATAGCCATCATGACTGTACTCCTGTACTCCTCACTCAATCGATTACATAGAGGGAGGAATATGAAGCAGTGAAGTATGTGCTCGTGAAAATTCATTATGATTATCTTGAGTGGTTTATTTGCGTTGACCTGAAGATGGTGAACTTTTTGTTGGAAACAGTTCGGGTTCACAAAGTGTCCATGCTTTCTGTGCTTGTGGGATAGTAGGGACATTACTCAGCATTACACGAAAAAGAACTGGCCTGTTCAGAAGGGATTGATACCTTGCAGAGCAATGAACGTCATCAATAATCTTCTATTGGAGAAAGACAGGATACTTTTCCCCACCGCTGCATGTCAAGCTTGGCTTGATCAAGCAGTTCACTAAAGCTCTGAACATGGATGGTGCTTGTGTCAAGCTTTTCCAGGACTGACGAGGGAGAAGTTGAAAACTGGCATCTTTGATGGTCGTCAAATCCATCAGTTCATTAGAGATCCAGAGTTTGAAAACTCAGTGTACGAATTGGAACTGGAAGCATGGAAGGCATTTTTTTAGTCGTGAAAAACTTTCTTGGCAACAACAATGACAGGAACTACGCAGAACTTGTCATGAATATGCTGACTGCTTTCAGAAACCTCAGATGCAAGATAAACATCAAAATGCATTATTTATTCTCATATATGGATTGATTTCCTGAGGATTTGAGATCAATGAGCGACGAACAGGGCGAGAGATTCCATCAGGACATGAAAGAGATGGAGACCAGGTATCAGGGACGCTGGGATGCAGTCATGATGGCTGATTACTGCTGGACTTTGAAGAGAAACAACTCTACCGCTGATCATTCTAAGGGTTTGAATAAACAGAATTTCAATTTGAACAATGATGACGTAACATGTAATTTACATGTACTTATATTTATCAATGTATACTATTCAATTTATTGTAATCGATGCTTGCAATATTTAATTTCTTAAAAACTTATTTCATATGAGAAATATTAACAAAATTCAATCGATAATGTCACAAAAATGTAATCGATTTAGTCAGAAGATCGGATTGTAATGTAATGAATATGCATACACCTGAGTTCCCCCTCACAGTAATATGATTGGCTGGTGTCAGCCATAAATACAGACTGATGTGGGCGTACAGGACGACGCCTATTGTCTTCGCCTATTGCCTATGCCTATTGCCTACCACTACGACGAGGACCAGTCCATTCTGGTTACCTGCTAGATTGTCCTACCCGGTTACAGTAGTCAACAACCACTTTGCTACTTCGAACAAATATATTCCTTTCCAGGATTGTTAAAAACTTAGCACAAAAACATGACCTGATTTTGTTGCTCAGTGAATGTTTCTGTTCCTAATTCTTCTACACCCTGTGACCCTTTGTATCTTAGTGGTCTTACTGCCTTGCATGCCTTGATTAGAATTAAATATATATATATATATATATATATAAATGAAATTAAAAATACATTCATCCTGTACCTTTTCTGAGTTTTGCGGAAATTACACCCACTTATCAATAGGCTTGCTTTTAAAATAAAAAGAATAATTACAGGGTGACCCCCAAAAAACGGGAATGTTTGAAGTGCTTATTGCCAGACATGAGCAAGTGGCAACACTGCGAGACAGTGACCTTGAACAAGTAAACATTTCGCCATTTAGAATTCAAGATGAAATTCACAGTATCTCAGCTGAGTCAATGAGGAATCTCAACAGCAGATTTCAAGAATGCATTCGTACAGGAGGACGCCATCTACAGGACGTAATTTTTTAAAAATGAAAATTCCATCATTGTTTCTTAAATGGCATGTTTTAAGGTTTCAATTACTATGAATAAAATATTTTTCTTCCATCACTCTTGGTTTTATTGGATTGTTAAAAGTTCCCGTTTTTTTTTGTGTCACCCTGTATATTTTTGTGGCGACAGATAATCTTTGTTTTAGTATTATATACACAAATAATAATACTAGAACAATTTCAGATTAGAAATATTCTGGTATTATATTTGTTTCGGCAAATTTCGTGTTAGGTTGCAAGATATTTTTATCTGCCATTTGTCAATTGGTTTGCCCGTGTTTTATCAGTTAACGACTTACGTTTTGTTACGATTTTCTAATAAAAGCAAATCTGTAACTTCGTTTCAGCAGATCCGGCTTTGCGTTTTGTTGTCTGCCATTTATTATGCAGTTAATTATAGTCACATGTCAAGCCACTATATAAAAGAAAACAACTCATATACGCCGTGTTAATAAAAAAAAAATTAAATATATTTGTAATCTATTTCGTGGCCGAAATAAATATTTCCTATCCGGATTGCCAAATTAAGCTTTGCTCACTTATGGAAAACATTACAGCAATATTTGCCACTTACTAAAAATGAAACCGAATCAATTTTTTCCCATTCAACTTTCGAGCAAAATATGTTTGTATAAGTCCTTTGTAGCGAGATCACCATTTCATTTTGTGATTATTAACAATTGTTGAAAGGATGTACAGTAGAACCACGGGTCACGAACGCCTTTCATCTCGAACAAATCGGTTTACGAACAAACTCTCCGAACGGTGTCTCGAGCGACATACACGCAAATTAGCGACAAGGTGGAGCAAGAAGACGGACGTATCGACAGGAGAGCGTCAGTTGTAGTGTAGCTTTTGCTCCATACACACACCTGATTGAATTTGCCGTGACTTCACTTGAATTTCATTGTGTTTTTTTTTGTTTTTTTTAAAATAAATTATTTAAAACCTAGACAAAATAAATGTCGTTGGACAAGTTTTTATTGAGATAGCGGCTCTGTGAGTCTCAAGCAGAGTCGAGTGACGCTAAGAGACATGAAAAATAATTTTTAAATAATTTAAGTAATTTTATTACATTTACTTGATTTAAAAAGAAATATAGTCTATTAGTAATTAAGAGTAAAAATATTTTAAAATTGTAGTTAAATATAACGTATTCTAACCCAAACACCTCTTTTAGAAATAATCTTTAAGTATACAAGTACGAAAAAAACGCCGAAAAACGTTTTTGTCGTTAATATTAAAAAAAAAAAAAAACCCAGACGACATGCGTTTGACGGATGTCAGAATTCGTTGAAAAATACAATCTTACCCTCCCTAAACTTAACCTCTTTTTCGAACGTAACTCATATACTGATACAACAATAGTTAATAAAAATGAACACGGTATCGCCGCTGTCTAAATGATTGGATTTCTCTGTATCCTTGGAAACAGGAAATTATGAATTTATATGTGCGTTTAAAACTAAGAAATAAGTTATTCCAAAATTCGCTTGAAGATTAAACAGAACTAATGCTTTTAATTTAATTATATAATTAAATTTGAAGTTTTTAGCTTTAGTTTTTGAAACATGGTTATTACTGTGTAGCGAAGAAACCATATTTTAAATCAGTTAATTTATAATATTTATGCTCTTTAAATTTACATTGAGCACTCTTTTGTAAAAATAAAAAAAATATATCAATAAGAACACCGGATTATATATCTTACTGTTCTTTCTTTATATATATATATATATATATATATATATATATATATATATATATATATATATATATATATATATATATAGGTAAGACAAAATATAACCGCTTGCAAAAATAGCATTTTTTCCAATTCCTACATTTCCGGGTATTTGTAAACATCAAACCGGCATAAAAGGTCAGTACTTTAATCCTTTGCCTTGCTTTTCCACTTAATTAATTCATTATTTATCTTCAGGTAAAACAGTTACATACTAAAATGCGCGACCCGTCGGATTTTCAAAGCGGAAAAATAGTTGGTGCTCGATTAGCAGAAGCATCTGTGACCAAAATGTATGAATTATTGAATGTGTCACGAGCTTTAGTGTCCATGGTTATGACACTTTGCACAAAACAAGGCAAAATATCATCAGCAAAGAGTAATAGTGGACGGAAACCAAAGTTGACCGGAAGAGACCGACTTTAGAACGAATTGCGGCAAAAAATCATAATACTATTGCAATAAAAGTGACAGAAGAACTCATTACTCACCTAATCAATACAGTTTCTACACGCACAGTTTATCGGGAGCTCCACAAAGTTGGTATCCACAGAAGGGCTACGATTCCTTAAACTGTAATCACAACGTCGAACACCAAGTTGCGAAAAAAAAATGGTGTGATGATCCCAAAAATTGGACACTCGGGGAATGGGAAAATGTTATTTTGTCTGATTAGTCTTCTTTCACGTTATTTCCTACAAACGGCCGTGTTTATGTCTGGAGAAAACCACAGCTTGAAACCTATAAGCTGGAATGCATTATCCTGAAACTCAAACATGGAGGTGGCTCATTAATGATTTGGGTGGCAATTTCCTGATATTCTTTTCATGTTTTGACTGTTTGAGATGTATTTTTCTGTTGTTTTAAATGCTAGTAGGAGCATTTATTCCGAGCCTTCGCGTGTTGAGCACGGCTAAAATTCGAGTGAGCGTCTTTCTATTTTTAAAATAAATCCAGCACGCCATTCCCATTGTTAAACAAAGTGAGGTTGATAATGGGAGATATGTTTGACATACAGTACCGAAAACATCTCGCTATAAGAGTTATAGCGAGATGTTTTCGGTAATTTGATTTACATAGAGTTTTAGTGTTTTCGGCGAGAAATTGTCATTGGTTGATATTTTTTTTACGCTTTGCGTTGATATGTGACACGTGAGGCGTCTACTCAGGGCGTTTTCTTTATTATTGGATCAATGGAATATTTTGGTATTCTTAGTGAAGAGTTGTTTAATATTATTTATTGTAGTAATTCAGATAAATTGTATGTAAACCTGTGGGAAAGAGTGTAACATAGACAAGGAATATTTTGTTTATTATTTCCAGAGATGATGTCTTTAATTGGACAAATGATTTTCTAAACAACATTTGTCTCATGTCAAGTGTTGGTGGGTTAAGAAAAAAATTTTATTATTAGATTACGGTTTCATTTTTTTTTATAATAAATGATAAATCTTATAATGTATTTGCATCAACAAGTTGAGACTATGTATTATCTTTATTTTCATTTACTGTTTCATCACTTTTGTAATTGTGGTGCATTTGATTTCTGTATGTTTATAACATTGTTACTAAAGTTCTATTGAACAACCCATTAATAAGCACCCCAAAATATAATAACATCAGACAGCTCCCCACAGACATTACTGGGCTTACGGCCGCATCACGTTGAAACATCGGTTCCCCTAAGCTCACCGAGGTTAAGCAATGTTGTGCCTGGTCAGTACCTAGGTGGGTAATAGCTTGAGAATACCAGGTGTTGTAAGGTTGGATGTGCAGGTGGTGTAATGGAGAATGGCTCTGAATTGTTCATCGTAGAGCCGAGTTCAAATTCGTTGGGTTTGTTATATTCACTTACGCGTAAATATCCTTGGGAAAGGTATAAATCCACTTCTTCTCCTCCAGCTATGGGTTAATTAGTAAGACTTGTATCACTAAAACCATTATTATCTTTATGAAAATGAATAAATAAATGAAATTGCGTACAAAATATTTAGATTTCGGCATTAAGTAACTCATAGAGGTGTTAATATGACTCTAAAGAAAAACGACCAACCAACCAACAGACAATACTAAAGTAGTCCATAAATCTAATATAAAAAAGACTAAATATTACTGAAGCTATTTATATTCAACAAAAGCAAGGATACATTAATAAAAAATACTATAGTCTCCAAATCCGCATTCTTCAATGAGATATAGACCTATATACAAAACACTTTCAAAAACTTCGAATATCCTCATTATTTCATTCACAATGTTAATGTAGAATATTTGTTAGCTTGCCAGTGGTCTGACACACAAGTAGGAAAGTGTAGCCAAAGCTAAAACTGACTTGAGTCATTTCATGGAGAAATATATGGGTAAATAAAGACGACTCATGCAAATGTATTGGGCAGGTCTATTCTAGCAAAATGGACCAACCTAACTGGTGTATTAGGCACTCTCCTATAAAATGAGGTAAAATCAGCTGGCTTACTTTATAAGGAAACAGAAGGGGCACCTCGGCGTGGTGTAATGGTTAGCAAGCTTGTCTTGCTAGATCAGTTACTACTGAAAAGTGAGATCGATCCTCACTGGATGCCCCATGCTTTCGGCCTTGTGCCACATCTAAGCTATGCTTGGAAAATCTTTGGGCACCTCGAGGTGGTGTAATGGTGAGCAAGCTTGTCTCGCTAGAATTATTACGACTGAGTAGTGAGTTCGATCCTCACTGGGTACCCCATACTTTCGGCCTTGTGCCACATCTGAGCTACGCTTGGAAAATCACTACAAGGAAACAGAAGAAGGCAGCCATGTTGGCAGGTAAGTCACTTGACTTCTACAGTTAAGAGAAAGACAAATTCAAATATTTAACTGCATAAAGGATAACGACATTATTAGCAACAATAACAATGATAATGAACTAAATAAAATAGACACATAATGCTATATACTGACTTCATAACATTCGCTACCCAATACAATTTATCCAATTTTAATAATATCAAAATAATTACAATCACATTCTAAATTATTAAGGATCACAACCAAAAACAACAATATTAATTCTGAAACAGGTATATATAAAATAAACTTTCACAAATACTCTTCAGTATACTACCAATGAAACTTGCAGAAATTAAAAAAAAATATTTATGCGCACTAAAATATCTTATACACAACAATTTATCACGTGCATCAGTCATACATAGAAAGAAATCAGTCTAAAGAATGCCACACTTATTTAAAGGGAAAGTAACTTCGACGGAAAATTATTTTAGAGTGCCGTTATCGAATTTTACCAAAATGTAAATCTGTGCTTTAGATTTTTTCAAATACCTGTTTCTGTAAGAATTACTCCTTTCCCAAGCTAACATACATTATAAAAATGTAAAAAATTAAAGAAAACAGTTAACTTTATAAGCTTCTATTATTTAAAAAATATATAATACATAAATTAATCCCAAATTGAAATAATATATATAATAATTAAATTATAAAAAAATTGAACAACAATAAAATTTACTCAGTTTTGTTTATTAGACATTAAATTACATCACTAATTTAGCAAAATTTTTCAGTTAGATTGATACATATTTATGAGTATTCTTAAATTGTGAAAATCTAACATTTTTACTTTTGTTTAAAAGTATGTTGCAAAATAAAATTCAAAACAAACAACCCCAACAAATTACAGCGTCTAAGAATTTGAATGAAACCTGTCGTGTAATTTATTGGGGTTGTTGTAAATTTGAGCAACATCTAGCCGACACACTGGGGTTAAAATAGAAACTAAAATGATACATATGACACACTCATATCCTCTCTCCCACCTCACTTCCTCACTTCGTTAACTTTGCGTATACTTGATGAGGTCCGTAAAAACGTGTGAATTTCTTCTCATTTTTCATTTCAGCTTTTGGAAGTAAAAGTCTGATGATCCAGAACCCTGTTAAAGGGGTTATGGTGAAATAACTTATTACATGGAATCTTAACGTGGTCTGTCTTTTATTCAAACATATCTGCTCTGAATTTTACATTGATCTCTCTGGATATCATCCTACTCAGGTCTACCCATACGGATTACCTAAATTTGCATAAACTATATATATATATATATATAAACACACACACACACACACACATACATATATATATATATATATATATATATATATATATATATATATAGAGAGAGAGAGAGAGAGAGAGAGAAAGAGAGATAGAAAGAAGGAGAAAGCTAGCTAGCTAGATATTATTTATACCTTCGGTATTTAGGTCGCAAGAAGATTTTTACTTCAAATTTCGGGGTAAAAAGTGCGTCTTATACACCGAAAAAACGATGGGGACAAATGCATTAATTCTTTCGATCTTAATGCTGTATTTAAGTTCCAAGAAAATGTATTTTAATAATCCCAGTTGTTAATTCCTGAAAATAATCCTAGTTATTTCTTACGCAATAATACTATTGGGATATTTTTGTACCGCCCTTAATTACTGGATATTTTTAGATCCAATGATTATTTTTTTGTAGTGCGTAGTATGTACTGCTATTGGAACGGATATTGTCCCGGAAAGTTAATTCAGCAACTCGAGTACAAATTCCGGGAGTTCACTTTCACACTACTTCTTTTTTCTTCCCCTACTAAACTATGTGTTAAATTGCAAAGTAGACAGGACTCACTAACCTTTAACAACCAATCTAAGAGAAGAAAAACATTGAATTGCAAGCCGTAGAGACGGCGATGTGAAACCACTTCACTATTTTTACCAATAATAGATGATAATTCGCAGATAATAAAGAAAAGATAATGCGTAGGTCTTGAAATTGTAATAAAAAAAACGCCAATTAAGCGACGCTATGTCGGATAATGGTTAGCGAATTTATCTGGCAGATCGTTTTTCTGGTGAAGTGAGTTCCGCACCGCACCTGTAGACTAAGCTAAGCTTAGCAAATACCAATTATCAAGGAGTAATAATTAGTAATCTTGCATAGAAAAATAATCTGGAGGATAGGATATAGCATATACGAAGATGAGTGCATATTGACGGTCATATGAATTGGTTTATCTTTGTAAAAAAGTTCCCTTCAAAACTGTTTGATCGAAAGTCGAATGGAAAAATGATGTTTTAATTTAGTTTCATATTTTGCAAGTTGTAATTATTATTGTAATGTTTTCAAGCAGTAAGCAAAGCTTAATTTGGTAATCCGGGTAGAAAATGTTTATTTTAGCAACAAAATAGATTAAAAATATATCGAATTCTTTTATTAACATGTTTTTTTCTCCATATACTAGTTGGAAATAAGACTATAATCAACAACGATAAATGGCAGACGATAACAAAACCCAAAACCGGATCTGCTGAGACCAAGTGATAGATTAATCTTTATTGGGAGAAAAACGCTAATTGATTAAGCGTCGTCAAACCATTTGACAAATACAGTAACTCGAAATATTTTCCACCTGTGGTAGAAGACAGTGCAACCATGTTTGAGAATGTTGATTTTCTAGGATGATTTTTGGTATAACATAATCTTTATCTACTTTGAGCCATATTAAGCTGAACCTTGTCTCGTGCATTACTAGACGTTGTAAGCATTCAGCGACAGAGACATTGATTGGTTGAAATTGGTACAACAGAGAACAATATTGATTGGCTGAAATTGGAATGACAGAGAACTACACACAGAGAACAATATTGATTGGCTGAAATTGGAATGACAGAGAACTATGTTGATTGGCTGAAATTCAAAGAAATGGTACCAAGAGTTGGTAAAAATGTCAGTAAAATATAGACTGTGGATTGGCTAAAATTTGTATCAGTGACTCATTGGTTGAAATTTCAAGAAAACTTTGATGAAAACAAATTAATATAATTTGCCCGATTTAAAAACTTACAATGGGGACTGCTTTTTCAAAAATAATTTTCATTTTTGTTTCCTAAATTCATTTTTAATTTTTGTTGCGATTTTAATTTTTTTTGCGGTGTGTTTTTATTTGTTTGAGGGAGCTGCGATTACGTTTTGTCATTAAAATTTTTTTTTCTTTTGCTGGAAATCAAAGGATTTTATTTGGGCGTAAGAAATCAATAAAAATAATTGTGGGGGTTTTATGAAGACCATAAAATACGGTTCGCAATCTTATTTTTATCTCTGTTCGATGGCCCCGACATCTTAATTTCCACTCTGAGTGGATTGAGCGAAACGGCTTGCCAAAAGAAAGAGGAGATTCCGGTTATAAAGAGAAAACAACAATTATCGTTTAAAAAAATATATAAAAGAAACAAGCTTAATTCAGAAAAAAACTAACGGAAGAATAAAAAAAATGACATACTTTGCTATTGAATAGGCAATAACTTGGTTCAGCGATAAGATTAGTGGGCTGAAAACTAAAACATTTGAGGTTTCATTTTAAAATTATTTCAATGCGCAACGAAAGATTCACCCAGCGGAAAAGAAAATTTGAATTTCAAACTTACCATTTCAGTAATTCATATTTATTAAAAAAATAATAATTTTCTTATTTCAACAACATTTGCATTAATTACAGGCTATTGAAAACTATAAGAAAACTCTTTGGGTATATTATCAGCAAGTCTTAATAGATAATAGACTCTTTAAACGTAATATGCTCTTTGAGTTTATTGATCACCACATAAAAATCTTCCCGATTGACAAAAAGTATGGATTTCACTCCTCTGTGTCCACAGCTGATATTTTAACTGTTATTACACAGAAAATCAGTTAAGCACTTGATAATAAATTCATCGTGAGAGCGATCACTTTAGAACATCTCAAAGGCCTTTGACAAGGTGTGGCATAGTAGGTGTTATAGTGGAACACATCTATTCTATAGTTAATAGACTCTCCCACCTATAATAAGTAGGATTAGTAAGATTAACGAGTGTGTTGGTCAGTCAGTCGATGCCGGACGACCGTTAGTCGGATATTAAAGTATCAGCGACCGCAACTAGATTTACTCTGCGTCATTACCTATTATATCAAGTTCCTAACGTTTTGTACGTCGAACCTATTTTAGGACCGACTTAGTACAAATACAAGCCTCTACTGTGAAATCACTCCACAACAGTAGGCTACAACACAAACTCCCCATCTATGGTATCTCTGGAAGAATCTCCGCAATTATCAAGTCCTTTCTCTAGATAGTTCCATGAAGATTGTCGTTAATGGCCACTCATCTGAAGTCTATGAGATCAATGCAGGCGTTGCTGAATTCTCTCTCCCTGGTCCAACTATCTTTCTGCTGTATATTAACGATCCGTTTAGGAAATTATCAGATCAATTGTAAACATCTATGCAGATGATACCACAGTTTATGGGAGCACCTCCAACAATCAACATGAACAAAGCCTGGCAGTTGATCTCTCTTATGACCTAACACTAACAACACGAAAAACTGGATTGTAACTTTCAATAAATCCAAAACCAAACTACAGGTGTCCTTAATGTCTGGACACAGGAAATCTCATTAACTATATTTTTTTTTACTTCCACTGACTAAACATGGTTTTGTCGAAAGAAGAAAGAATTGATTTCTTTTTCTGTGGTATGCTAAAGGAGAAGGTGTACTCAATGAAAATCACAGATGCAACATACTTGATTGAATGCATAAAGAGTGAATGTGCTAAAGTTGACGGCAATGTGGAGTTATTGCATCAAGTTCAATTTGCAAAGTGTATCAACCTTTGCATCACAAATGATGGAAATCATATTGAAGATGTTATCTGTTAATATTCCATTTCAAGAAAAAGTTGTTGAAAATTTAATTTCTTGAAAATATGCATTTTTGCCTAGGATATCCAGACTTTAGGGACATCCTGTAGTAACATTTAATCATCACCGAGCAAAACGTAAATTCTCACTCGTGCTGATGAATAGTTGCATTTTCAATAAGATTCTTTACTTTGACCGTTTATTGAATCTCAAGTTCACCTCAAACCTCAAGTTCACCTCATATATACGATCCATCGGTAAAGATGGCGGAAAAATGGAATTATTTTACCTCCCCGGAAAGTACCTGACTCCATCTGTCATCTTTAGAAGATCAGGTTAAAAATAGAGTATTGCTGCCGTATCTGTGATGAAGCCACCCAATACTCACTTTCCAGCTTTGACAGAGTTCGAAAGCGTTTACGCGGCCTTGTGGGTGATGTCTTCCTTTTACATCCCATACAGGCCCTTTCCCATAGAGGCAAAGACGCAAGTCTATCGTTACTCTATTGCTACTTCCATGGCAAATGTTCAGGTGAGCTCATAGTGCTACCAGTTTAGACCTTTACGGCTACGACCCACCATGCTACTTCCACATAGTCGAATCACCCTCATTTCCTTCGTATACCATTTTTAAGTAGGAAGTTTTACTTAGAAAGCTTCTTCACAAGAATCGCTATAGATCGATGGCAGTGCTCGCTTGCACGAAAATGACCGAGGGTTTAAGCGTACTGATCCCGTCAAATGATGCATTATCTCCCCAAAACTGTGACTAAGGTCTGATCAGCATAGTTGCAGTATAAATAACAGAACAGGCGTCTCTAAGAGTGTTTAGCTAGACGTCCTTGCGGACGGGTGTGGTTTGAAACGAGCAGTCCTCCGATGCTGATTACATAAATGCAAACGTCCCCCAAGGTTGGCTTCTCGGTAATACCATATTCCTGCTTTATATTAATGATTTAAGAGATATGGTAGGAGCAATACCAATCATATGACACATCGAAAGACAGAGGATCAAGTGGTTCGGACACCTCACTCGTATGCCTATCAACCAACCAGCCCTACTACGGGCATACACCCTCAGGTATTCTGGTTGTAGAGCGAGATGCAGGCCAGGAAGACGCTGGAGCGATTCAGTGGTAGACACTCTGAGAACCCACGAGATATCTCTCCTCCAGGCCACTCGCCTTACCGCTGACAGACGGCTGTGTCTCCCCGCGACGTCTAACAGCGCAAGCAGAAGGAAAAACTAAAACTAAACTATTAATGATTTACCAAAGAGCATATAGCCATCTTTAGTGAATATCTATGAAAAAAATACAACGGTATAGATTGCACATCCAAAAGTTATGATGAACAGAGCCTGGACCGTCCTGGGTGTGACAATAAACTACATCCTGCAGCAAGGAGATTGGAGGTTTTGAGGAGCGTGGAACCATTTCTTAAACTGACCCGGGATGGTAGCACCTGTTAAGGTTCTAGCTTTGGGCAAATAGTGAAACACCAAACAAAAATCAACAGTACATTTTTATAATACAATGACCAACAATACATTTTTATAGCAAAATGGCAATCAATACAACAATAAAAAATATAAAAATACATTTTTTATAGTAAAACTTTCAACAATACGTTTTATGATCCTTAAACTATAGAGGTAAAAAAAACATAACTTTACCCTGAAAGTGGAAAATTATGTACAAAATATCTGTGGTTGAAAGCATAAAATTACGTAAAAAATATTTAAATTTCGGCATTAAATAACCCATAGAGGTGTTGATATGCCGCTTAACCAACAAACAATACCTATTTATAGTGAAATTACCAACAAAACAATATGTAGTTGAAGGCATACAATTGCATTCAAAATATATTTAGTTGAAGTCATAAAATTGTGTTCAAAATATGGCCTTGTGGATGAGGAATTATTTTTCACCCTCTAACCCCGTTCTAACAGAAGAAACATTGCAAGTTTCTATCGCTATTTCCATGAAAAATGTTCTAAGGAGCAAAATTTCTTTACTTCCAGTAATTTGAACTCTCATACATAAAACCTGTTATGTCCGTACACTGAGGCGAACTACCCTCATTTCCTTCATATTCCATTAGTGAGAAGTCAGTAACCCTCGAAGAGTTTCTTCCCACGAACCATTATCTTGGGGAACCGTTTCTCAAGAGGATGCATTCCCGACTATTACAATCTTAACCTCTTCAAAGCTAGTGTTAACCGTTATCTTTTCTACATTTCCTCATAAACTTTACCGCTTACACCTACCGAACATAAACCTATTTCAGAAAAAACCTCTATATTGAGTCAACAGTAGTAATATCTATCTATCTATCTATCTATCTATCTATCTATCTATCTATCTATCTATCTATCTGTTTCAGTTTGTTCTTTATCTATCTATCTATCTATCTATCTATCTGTTTCAGTTTGTTCTTTATCTATCTATCTACCTACCTATCTATCTATCTATCTATCTATCTATCTATCTATCTTGCTAGCTCCGTTTTTTCCCTTCTGTCTATGTAGCTCCGTTTTTTCTATCTATTTATCAACTTTTTCCTTTCTATCTATTTATCTTCGTTTTTCTATCTATCTATCTATCTATCTATCTATCTATCTATCTATCTATCTATCTATCGTAAACTTTCATTTTACCCCAAATTCCTTGGATGTTTCTCATTTTCGTGTTGACAAGGGAGAGTGGGATGTTTATGTGTGTGATTGGATTATGGCGAGGGTCATTTGTCCAGGATTGTCATCACCGGTGCTTCTTGGATTTCAATGTGCAATGTCAACAAGTTTGTCTTAAATGCTCAGCGATTGGATAGGTTGTTTAGACACACGCACACACAAACTCTCTCTCTCTCTATATATATATATATCTCTCTCTTTTTCACACACACACACAGAGTGTATCCTATAAACGTTGTCGATTGCTTCTGAAAATTTGAAAATTCCCACATGTGTCATACAATATCAATGAAAACAAAGGACAGGAAAGTAAGCTTTATATTCTTTCCATTTATTCCCTTTCTGTCCGAGAGTAACTTTTTATTAGAATAAATAATGACCGGACAAATGCAAACATTTGATGAATGACAGAACATCCTACGATTTTACCACTCCAACTGACGCCCGTTCGCCCGCTTCGACGTCACCAGCCATCCACCTTGTGTGCAATATAATCAAAACCGTAAAATATAGACATATGGCCAGCGAAATGGAGATGGTCAATCCTATGGCCAGTATGAGTTACGATGCGGTCGATTCCATAAATCTGGTGGGAGAGATAGGAAGTGAACTGGAGAAGGAAGTTTTGGAAAGGCTAGTCGCTTGGGGACTCGTTGTGTCGTCTTAGGCATCTCGGTTTACGATGGCCTGTTTCTGCGTATGTGCATGTAACTTTGTGTACATAAATTTGGTTACTGAGCTCATCATACAGGATCAAAAGGTAGTTTGAGTAGCGGGGTGAGAATGGGGATAGGCAAACGGCGCTACACTAATTTTCCGAGTAATAGGAACTTACCTTGAAAATCAACGTCAGGAATTTTGATTTTTATGAAGATTCGAACGCGTAATCCACAGCATAGGGCACCTCGGCGGGGTGTAATGTTTAGCAAAACTTGTTTAGATAGATCAATTACAACTGAGTAGGGAGTTCGATCCTCACTGGGTGTCCCATATTTTCGGACTTTGTGCCACATCTAAGCTACGCTTAGAAAAACAATTTCTTAGCTACGCTTAGGAAAAAAAAACAATTCTGACTTGGTGTAATGGTTAGCCAGATTGCCTCAATAGATAAATTACGACTGAGTAGTGAGTTCGATCCTCACTGGGTGATTCATACTTTCGGCCTTGTGCCCCATTTAAGCTAATGCAAATTGGCATCTCGAAGTGGTGTAATGGTTAGCAAGTTTGTCTCGTTAGAACGATAATGACGCGGTAGTGAGTTCGAGCTTCACTGGTACGCTTAGAAAATCACAATAATCCGCGCGAAATCCGCACATAATTGACGGTTCTAACGACCGCGTAGAAAAATGCGCTCAAGGATGTGCATGTGGTGTAGCGGTTATTAAGATCGAAAATGGCGTTTCGGGTTCAAATTCTAGCCGAGACAGTTGCTTCCACTTTCAAACAAATACTCATGAAAAAAGATATGAATCCAACTCGTCTCTCCCTAAATACGAGAGTTCAGTCTACCGTGCTATTTAACCCATAGCAAGGTAAACTGGACTCCCTCGGGGAAGAACAATTCTGAATCAAAAATCGGTTGGGCATGAGGCTAGGAAATCCACCTCATAAAGAAACCACTTTCTACAGGGGAATGCCTCGCAGGGTGCGGTTAAGACGCCATACTCCAAGGAAAAGGATAAGGATAAAAAGGAATGGTAAAGGTAAAAAAATATTTAGAGAAACAAAAGAGAATTTGTGGAGAGCTATGAATAGGCACGCCCTGCAATGACGTAACATAAAAAAATAGTTAAAAGCTCATCGAAAAATACGTACTAATTTGTACTTTCAGCAGAAGTCTTTATCGCTGTAGTCTTTTTTTAGTTGTCCATGGTGCTTACGTCATGCACCTTGAAATACGTATGATTTATCAACCTGACGACGACTTCTTTTTCTGTGTGTCGTGTACCTTCAGGACGTGGACGAGTATGCCAGTCAGTTACTTCTCCTTTGTAGCTCTTAGTAATGTTTGTATTTTTGCTATCTCTCCTAATCACACTATATGCCAACCATCCACAAAATCTCAGGTAGGTTAAGCCTCTCTTTCCTCTGTTCAGTTTGCCTTCACTATGTCATGTGAATATCGAATTCTCCAGGCCCACTTTCCTCGTTAAGTGCCATAGAAATTTCAACTCTCTCTTTCTGAGGCCCAGTATAAATATACTTTTTTTTGTTTCTATTATCATTAAAAGTTGCTCAATTGTATTTTCAGTATACTTCTGTAGAACCATATTTCTGTTGTCTCTATTCTCTTCTGCATTTGTGGTGAGATTGTCCGGCATTCAGTGCCATATAAGCAGAGCTGAGCACCAAACCGTTCATCCGCTAATCGCTTTAATTAAAGAAGTTAAAATTTTCTTCAACGATTCAACCCCCAAGCTAACTTTGAACGTCATCATGGTATCGCAAGAACTTGAATCTGTTGATGTCGAAGTTAAAACTGCCAGTGCCATTAGACCTCAGTAGGAACAGGCTCAGAACTTAACGTCAACAGCTTAACAATAACTTCCGTTACATTTTTTAGAGACAAATGATCAACGGTTAACGAAGTTAACTTTTTGATTAATGGTGCCCACTTGTGATGATGCTCAAAGTCAATTTAAAATGTCTAATCGCTAACGAAAATGATAACTTCGGTTCGGTGCCCAGCTCTGCATATAGGAAGACTAGCAGCATGGCCCGGCGTTGCCCGTGCTTGATTAAAAAATCCTACGACTCATACAGCAATCGCTATCGCTTGGCTTAAAATATTTTTGCTCTTCCTTGCCTTTAAAGGAGTGCTCTTTTCCGTGCTGATGTTGCTAAATGCCTTACTTTTTGCTTATCTCACACTGCGAATTTTTTCTAAGCTCTATACTTAACATTAAATTTGTTACGAAAAAAGACCTAAACAAAATGAAAACAAAACGATCAGCTTTAAAAAAGGACTCGTAACTGGAAAAACCGAATGAAAAAAGAATGTTAACAACAAATCCTTTTTCACACCCAACCCAGTTCTGCAGAATCAGAATCAACGTTGAGTTTAAGCAAGCGAATGAGCCAATTGGAGTAAAGTGCCATGCAGATTTAAATTTTTCCCACTTGTGACGAATGCAGCTATCGATTTTTTTGCATGCTAGCATGCTAGTTAACATTCGTGTCAGTCAGCTGTTGGCTCTCACGATGGCCAATAGAATCTTCCTGCCTATCCATGGCAGCCAGCTATAGGCTCTCAATCTGGCCAGTGCAAAATGGCCGCAAACTACATGAAAACTGCCGTAGAAGCATGAAAAAATCGATTAATTCCACTATCGATGGGAGTTGGGAAATGCAAAGTCGTTCTTGGCCTTCCTGCTAACTTGGAGCATGTGCATGTAAATTTTCCTGCAAATCCGTCGAAAATTGCGGCCGTGCATTCGTTACACACACACACACACACACACACACACACACACACACACACACACACACACACACACACACACACACATCCTGCCTTTGATAGATAGAGATTGATATTACATAACAGTTCAGTAATCTTTTCTTCCTTTCTAATGAAACTTTTTTTTTATTTCTGAATATTTTGCGTAGTTTTTGGAAGGTATCTTTTCGCTATCCCAATGCATCTTTGGATTTCGATGTCGCATTTTCCGTCCTCTGTTAAAACACTTCTTAGATATTTAAATTCTTTGTATTTGCTTGATTTTGGTATCCCTAATTTACTATTTGCACATTGGGCTTTTCTTTTTCTTTTGATTTTCAACCGTACATTCTGTCTTTCCCCTTTCCTCTGTCCATCTTGTTTTCACTCTGTCATGTGAATATCGAATTCTCCAGGCCCCCTTTTCTCGTTATGTGACCTAGAAATTTCAACTCTCTTTTTCTAATGCTCAGTATAAATGCACTTTTTGGTTTTGTTTAGTATTAGTGTTTTTTTGTTTCCGTTATTAAAAATTGCTCAATTGTATCCCCGATAGAGTAGCGAGAGGCTTGCGACGAGTCGTCTGTGGGAAAGAGGGTTTAGGATGGAAAATAATTACAATCGATAATCCTTTTTTCCTTAATGTTATGGGACCTTACCCATAATAATAATAATGGACTATTCCATACTTAATTAATACTGCGCCTCAGGAATAGGCAAGGAGTCAGTTGAGTCAGTCGACCGGCTGATCGGTTGAACTCTCTGCCTTCGGGAGGAGAGGAACCCTAACGAGGCTACGCCGAGGGGCGGAATCTCATTTGTGGAGGTAAACCGGCCCTGAGCTCATTTATACGAGTTCAATGGGCATATTTTTGGGCCGAGCCTACGGGCTCGGAAAACCCACAATAAATAACCGACCTTGTGTCACATGTTGCCCCAGTGACAAAATATCGTCAGTTGAGTCAGTCGACCGGCTGATTGGTTGAACTCTCTGCCTTCGGGCGGGGAGGAACCCGAAGGAGGCTACGCCGAAGGGTGGATTCTCTTTCGGGGAGGTAAACCGACCCTAAACCCGTTTATACGGGTTCAATGGGTATATTTTTGGTCGAGCCCACGGGCTCGGAGAGTCCACGTTAAAAAGGCCTTGTGCCACATGACGCCCTCGTCAGTAGAGTCAGTAGTTCAAGTCGAGCCAAGAGTCGAGTCAGAGGCAGTCCGAAACAGAGTCGCGTTCAGACAATTACTGCAAGACATTGGAATAGTAATACTGGTCGAGACTACATTGTTCTCTCTACTAAACCTGATTGTTCATACTCACACTTCTACTTCTCTGTATATATTCCTGTTTGTAATATATCTGTGTTATTCCATACCTGTGTTCGAGTTCTTCTTTATTGGTTCTACCCTGGACTATCACCGTGGTACAAGGAACCGGGCCATAACACTTAATGTCACGACTCTCTACAGCTTCCTTTTGCTTTAATGTTAGGGAATTGTCATATTCTCTTAGGAAAAATAGTATTTTCCTGTTGAATTTTCCTTGGTTTTAAAATCGGAGTTATCTAAACTGGTTGCTGTACTAATGCTCAAGAAGTCATTCTATCTTCCTATTTTGCCATTAGCTAAGGTGTTCCGGGGTGTATCCCAAACTTACACAACACACTTGGTCAGAATTTGAAACCGACATGCTGGTTCCTATTCCTGCATCGTTGTTTCACCACCTGCACAGTCATTTGCCAAATGAATAGTGCATTTTTTTTTATATGATTGTTGGATTCTTTTTCTTTGTCTTTAGTTACTCCAAATGCCTGGCCTTTTGAAACGTTGCTTTGTGACTGAAGAACAAGATATTATTTCAGGCACGAAACATTGACAGCGCTGATATTGGAAGTAAACAGTATATCAATAATCCTCTAACCTCAGTGAAATCGTACCATTCTGATGGCAAATAGAATTTCTAAAACCCTGCCATATATCATAGATAGCAATCAACAATACAGACATCAACTCTCTGACTAATTTACCGTGTCTATAGAACACAAACTTGCAGGACACTCGATTGAGACCGTTCTTTTGCGGTGTCTCTGTCATCCGCCCATCGCAGGAAATAGAGCAGACTTCCCATCGGAACACAGTCTACAAATTTCTGTATCAATAAACATATCTCAATATGCCAACAAAAGAGAAAGAGAAATGTCGCTAAAAAAAAAAGAAAAAAAGGAGAAAGGATAGAGTACTAACTCGATTATTTATACATCGATCGATATTCCAGATTTCGATTATCCCGATGTAAAATGCAGAGAAAAAAATTGAAATACCGTAATTCCCCGTGTATAATACGCATTTTTCTAAATAATAATAAGCAAAATTAGGGGTGCGTATTATGCAAAGCTACAAAAAATCTTTAAAAAATTGCCATTTCATTGGTTGATTTCAGTTGCGAAATGACTACTCACCACAAACATGCGAAAATTTGATACTAACATTCGGCGATTGCGACCCCATAAAGATGTCAAATGCAATCATATGTATCTAACAATACTTACAAATGTAAAATGAAATAAGAATTATCATAAAACTGAATTAGAATAATATTATTCTATGTTTAAAACTATTTTTTAAATAAGAGAAGTTAAACGCTGGCCATAATGAAATTGGAAACGTACAATTTATAGGGTTTGATTACCAAACAAGTGGTGTGTATTATGCATTATTAGAAGCATTTTCCCATACATTCAGCACAATTTGGGGGTGCGTATTATGGATGAAGGAATTACGGTATATCATTTTCAATATACATGAGGAATTACGGTATATCATTTTCAATTTTTTTTTATACGTGATACACGCTTGTCTTTTTCGATTGATGACTGACTAGGCAGACGTTTTTCCCACAGTAGGTTGCCGTTTTTTTTCTACGGTAGACTGGTTGTCAATCAATCCTGCTATTTAACCCATAGCCGGGGGAGGAGGAGAGGTGGATTTTTCCATTTCTCATTCTGAGCCCTTATCTATTGAACATCAATTATCTAAACTAAATTACTAGGAGTGGATTAGTTCGCCTATCGCCCAGTTCACAGTCATTCCTCATATTTTGAACGTGAGTAAAGGTTTCTCCATTGTTTCTTGTTTAGGATTGGATTTCTGGTTCCTTCCAAAGTTTTCATATTTTGCTTTCAACCCATATGTGCCTTAATGGAATTATCACCTTGTTTGGGGTGAAATGATTTAAAAAATGTTCTACTATTTCTACCCAGACAAGCGTTTTGAGAATTTAGAAAAACATACGCAACGTTTGGTAAAAGGCTGACAAAATCAGTTCAATTAATTCTTGGTTAATTTCCTTATTGTTTCCATGAAAAAAAATCATAGAAATGAACTATCACAGTTTTAGTCGCCCTAGAGATGATTGCTTTAACAACAACCAGAGGATCTTGACACACAAATACTGAGTCTATTTTACGAATGTTTAAATTGGTTGCATTTAACTTCGTCAATAATCTGTACCTCGATTTTTCGGATTTCGATTATCCGGACGTGAAATGAAGCGGAAAATTAATGTTATCAAAATATTTTCAGTTTCTAATATTTCCTCTATTTTCTTCTTTATATTTCAATCGTTTTAAGACTTTAGACAACCATACTGATAGTCTGATAAAAAAAGGCTGATAATATCAGTTCAATTAATTCTTGTTAATTCTCTCCTTGTTTTCATGCAAGGAACATACATTTGAATTTATCACATCTTGGTCATGCCGTAGAGGATAGCTTC
This sequence comes from Acanthosepion pharaonis, assembly GCA_903632075.3. Classification (NCBI taxonomy): domain Eukaryota; kingdom Metazoa; phylum Mollusca; class Cephalopoda; order Sepiida; family Sepiidae; genus Acanthosepion; species Acanthosepion pharaonis. The sequence goes on along the minus strand of CAHIKZ030002334.1, from coordinate 2,657,290 downwards.
TGCAACTCTCAGATGCGCGTGACACACATGAACCATGTTTCTATGGGAAATGTTAAAGTTCAAAAACCACAATTCCCAATTTCAAACACCAGAGCAATGACTATTTTTAACAAGGGCTTAAGTTTGTTGCTCTCTCAGCCGGAAGCAACTCTGGCAAATGCATTTACTTTAATCCAGCTTTGGAAGTTTGCGACGGAAACATGCGAAGCTAGATGGAGACAGATAAAATTGATGCATTTTTTCATTAAAAAAATTAAATGGACAAAGCGTTCGAAAATGTTATTTGATGATAAAAATGCTAAATTCCTTTCATATAATGGCATTTTCTTCAGTCTTTAAATAATTTTAGGTATTCAATTATCTGGAATTTTTAATTATTCGAACATATTTTCTCAACCTCTGCAACACAACAAGAATATAATGCAACTAAAACGCAACGGGATACTTGAAGTGAAACAGAATGAGAAAAGATTACTCAGCAGAAAGGACAATAAAAAGAAGATTATTCAGAAAGAAGATAGCGATTGACATAGGATTTAACTTCTTTAATCATATATATATATATATATATATATATATATATATATATATATATCCCCAAAATTAAAAAAATTTAAATCACTAACAAACATCAAATTAAATTCTTTGTAGACAGTTTAGACATTCAAATTTATATCAAATATTATAATCTTTATGAACCACCAAAATAATACTTTCAAAGTAAAACAAAATAGCAGCGTCTTTTTCGAGCCTGTTTTTCCAAAGGAAATTAGTGACACCTTCTCTCATGAATTCCTTCTCTCTTTTTCTTTTCATGTCTTTTTTCTCCTCTACCCGTTCGATATCAATATATAACTTCCGTTAAGTTAACCGTTTAAATGTGTCAGTGTCCGGACCTCTTCAAGTAATTTTGAGTATAAAAGAATAGAAATTTTCAATTACATTTAACTCACTCATGTTTTCTCTCTCCCCCTTCACTTCCTCATTTCGTTAATTTACATATGCTTAATACGGCCCGTCAAAAATGTGTAAATTTCTTTTCATTTTTCGTTTCAACCTTTGGAAGTAAAGTCTGATGATCCACAGTCCTTTGAAAGGGGTGTGGTGAAATAATTATTACATGGAACCTTAAAAATGGTCTGTTTCTATTTAATATATATATATATATATATATATATATATATATATATATATATATACACGTTTCATTAAATAATATGGACAAGTGTTGTCTATTTATTTTATGTAAATTTTTTTCATAACGTCTGATAAGTTTAATAACATTATCGTTGAACGAAGTAAGAAATTCCCAATATTGATCCATATTTTTTTAATACAATCTAAGCTTTTGGCTTACATAAGCCATTATCAAAGATGTCAATTACAACATATTAAGCAATATATGGACAAGACAGTGATGATATTTTTTGAAGATTGTAGGTAAATGTAAAGTTCCACAAGTGGGAAGTGCGAGAAAAGAAACTATTAGAATAAAACTTACGGTTCCATGTAGCTAGTTCAACAGTAGAAAGGTTAAACGCTTAAATTCATGCGATCATGGTATCAAAGAGGTATCAACGGCTACGATAATATTTATAGAAAAGACAGAAGGAAGCAACGTCAAGGAAGTGGGAAAATAACTGAAGTCGAGATACCAGGTCATGACCGTTAATATCACTGATACTTATTTAGATTTTGCTGAGAACCTTGAGATATATAGCAAGAGAACTACACCAGATATGGCAGCAGTATTCGATGTACGGACGAATAGTAGATTTATAAATGTTAAAGATGGATTTTGACGAGAAAAATTGTTCAGAAACAACCTTCTTAGCAGGAGAACTAGCAATTGATTTAATATAATCGCTCTACTTCATAACAGTTGTCTTACTTACTCCGATAGCATTCCTTTTGCCTTTTCTATAAATACTTTCATGGTAATTGTTCAGATGAGCTCTTCGATATGGTATTACTCTTCTTGGGTTGAACTTGTGCAACCCATCCCGAAACTAGGCTAGCTTAGGTTTCCTTTTTTGATGCTTTAGTTTCCTTTTTCAGTTAACTTAGCTAAGGTATGTATGCTCATTGGCCCCTTTTATTTCTGTCCCTATTTTTTTCTTTATGTTTAATTCCCCATCCCCTCCCTCGTTAGTTGGTCAGTGATGTCGGTTCGCTGGTGGATGCGGGGCGACTTTCATTTCGTGTGAGTGGTATATTTCGTATTTGTTGTTGTGTCTGAATGAGTGCATGTCAGTGTGAGTGCTTGGGATGAATGAATGTTATATACTATTATAGTCCCGCATTGATTTCGGCCAGTGAATGGATGTTTCTGCCACATTTAGTGATTGTTTATTACTAATCTTATTTTTCTTTAGTTTCTTGTAAATAGTTTTTTGTGTTCATATTGTAAATACTCATTGGGGCTATTTTTTAGAATTGTTGTTTTATTCCCTCCCACACCCACAGATAATGAATTGTAAATATGGGGACTAGTTAGTATATTCATAGAGACAGTGAAGTATTATGGTGATGTAGTAAGAAAGGTACGTATGAATGTGTTGTTTTGGTGTAAGGAATATTGTTTGTACGTTTGGGTCAGTGTTTGCGGCTAGCTAAGTTATAGTTAAGACAGAAGAAGACCGTCCTTTCCCCAGTCCTCTTTTCGGCGTTGTGCCACACTTCTGTAGAAAACAGAATAAATATCGCTCTTCGATATGGTATTACTCTTCCTGGGTTGAACTTGTGCAACCCATCTCGAAACTAGGCTAGATTAGTTTCAGTTTTGATGCTTTAGTTTCCTTTTCTTTCAGTTAACCTAGCTAGGATATGTATGCTCATTGGCCCCTTTTATTTCTGTCCCTATTTTTCTTTAAGTTTAATTCCCCATCCCCTCCCTCGTTAGTTGGTCAGTGATGTAAGTTCGCTGGTGGATGCGGGGCGCCTTTCGTTTCGCGTGAGTGTTTTTTCGTATTTGTTGTTGTCTCTGAATGAGTGCATGTCAGTGTGAATGCTTGGGATGAATGAATGTTTTATACTATTATAGTCCCGCATTGATTTTGGCCAGTGAATGGATGTTTCTGCCACATCTAGTGATTGTAGGGATTTTTATTACTAATATTATTTTCTTTAGTTTCTTGTAAATAGTTTTGTATTCATATTTGTAAATACTCATTGGGGCTAGTTTTTAGAATTGTTGTTTTATTTCCCTCTCCACACAGACAATGAATTGTAAATATGGGGACTAGTTAGTATTTTTATAGAGACAGTGAGGTATTATGGTGATTGTAGTAAGAAAGGTATGTATGTATGTGTTGATTTGGTGTAAGGAATACTGTTTTTACGATTGGGTCAGTGTTTGCGGCTAGCTAAGTTATAGTCAAAACAGAAGAGGACCGTCTTTTCCCTAATCCCCACTTCGGCCATGTGCCACATTTCTGTGTATTGTACAGAGTAAACTTTATTAATTTCGGTGAAGAACTAGATTGGCAACTAAGTCTCATCGATTTATAGTTAAATTGGCAAGATGTAACCGTAAGTTCTTTGCTAACAGTTTCTTTCTCTGTGAAAACTCTCTTCCGGTTCCATGATTTCCAGCCAACTTTGATCTTCAAAAATTTAAATGCAGTGTCAATCGTTATCTACTGTCTTCCTGATTACTCATCTATTGTCCTCTCTCCTTAATAATGTTTCTGTTTTCTAATTCTGTCATACTCAGCAACCCCTTGTGTGTTCGTGGTTTTACTCCATTGCACGGGGTGAAATGATTAAATACATACATATATATATATATATATATATATATATATATATATATATATATATATATATATATATATATATAATATATTATATATATTATTATTTATATATTATATGCGCGGTACTTATTAGAAAGCGCTCAATATCAGAGATAGAGCTAACATATATATATATATATATATATATATATATATATATATATATATATATATATATATATATATATATATGTGTGTATATAGATCGTCTAATGGCTGAGTATTTTTCGGTTTCCATAAGACATTATCAGTCACTTTACGGTTTTTCATACCACTATTCTTGCACCTTGTTTATTTCTGGACTTGATCGCGGATGACTGAAACCGCGAATAAGGGAATCATTAGTTCTACATTCCTTTATTGATTCGACTCTGTACTAAAGCCAGAGTAAGGTCACGTTAACAAGGCAGTTGGATGACTAGTACCGACTGACTGATTGGTCGATTGCCCTCTTGACTGTCTTTGCAGCAAAACCTTTTCTCATTTACACATAAAGTCATTCCGGAAGATTTACAACAGGTGACATTTGGGATGCCGCATAATTTGTCTTTTGTTTCGATTAAATAGTGAATATTAAATACCTTCAATTGGTTTCAGTTTATCTCCAGCTGGACGACACAATTTTAACCTTAGGTGCAATCCGTTTCTGTCCCCTTCAATTATCGCAGATTCTGACCGCGCCCTGCTGCTATTGTTCATTTCTCTTGGAATTAAACCATCAATCTACATTCACTACACTTTAAGCATGCCTTTGAAAAGCATGTTGCATATTTAGCTGAATCCTTTCAAAGGCATTGCTATAGCTTTAATATCTTAATCGAGGAACGAATGTGCCGTTCGTTATTATGTAAAACTTTTTCATTAGTTCTTTTAAAATTTTTTTTATAATCATTTCGCCACAAGCTGAGTGTTAGCGGATATGAGAAAAATATGCTATTAATAAGAGAAGACAATAAAAGAGGAAACTGTCAACATAGAACTTACGGTTACATCTAGTCAATTCAATTATAAAATGATGAGACCAAGCCGCCAATCTAGTACTGCGTTTATAATTCATAAGGTCTATGTACCACAGAGGAAACAATTATCATGAAAGTATTTGCAGAAAAGTCACAGGGAAGCCACGTTATGTCGGTGGGAAAGTAACTGAAGCCGAGATGCCAGGTCTGAACCAAAATCATTGCAGATTCTTCAACGGATGTTATCAAGAATCTCTAAATCTATAGCAGTAGCATCAGACCAGACGTGGCAGCTATATTCCAGACAAGGAAGAAAGGTAGACGTATAAATATGTAAGATAGAATCTGGCGAGAAAAACATTTCTTGCTCGACACAATCAACTTTCCTAGCAACGGATTTAGCAATTGATTAAATATGCTCTTTCCACTTCATATCAGCAGAAAACGCTAGGCAGAGAAGGTGTAATAGGTCACTCTCCTGAAAGTTAGCATCAGCCATACCGATGGAAAACACTAAGGGTTCTCTTAGATGATTAAAAGAGAGAAATTTCGTTTTGGAGGCGCTAAAATGATGCTAAAACTCTAATATTGTATGTATGTATGTATATATGTATGTATCCTCCAGATATACAAATCCACAATTCGCCCTTGCATGGAGTATTGCTGCCATATATGGTGTGGCGCCCCTTCTGTTTGCCTCGGGGTTCTTGATAGGCTCCAGAGGCGGATATGCAATATAATTGGCCCTGATCTGGCATCTCGTCTACAGACACTTTCTCACAGACGCGCCGTCGCCTCCCTCTGTCTGTTCTACAAATACTTTCATGGAAATTGCTCAGAGGAGCTGCATTCGCTGGTTCCCAGACGTCATGAGTTCCAGCGCCCTCCGAGGCTGGCATCCCGCTCTCATCCCTTCACTGTCGAAACTCCTAAATGTAGCCGTCTCTTCTACTCCAATAGCTTCATGTCTCGCACTTCTCACCTGTGGAACTCCCTTCCCTTCTTCTGTTTCCCTGTGAGCTATAATCTCCAGCTATTCAAATGTAATGTCAATCGACATCTCCAGTTGCCTTAATCTATCCACTACCCTCATCCTTTCTTCTATCACTCCTATCTGATCTTGCTATTTCCTGTAACCCCTTGCATCCTAGTGGCTTCCCGCCTTGCTTGGGGTGAAACGCTTAAAAAAAAAAAAAATGTTAGTTATCGAGATACAGCTTAAACGATTTATAATGCCCGAAACAATTTATTAGCATATTATGCTTTTAAATCTGCCAAGTGCAGTAGCAAAATTTCATTCTTGAGCTTGGGCCGTTTTTCTGTTTTTACGGCATTTCTAATAAGAAATTCTGTATTTGTTTTCAAAATATATTCTTATATTGTTTCAATACATACTCTTTATATCCGCGTATGTAAAGTTTCATATTAAATTCCAACTATTACACATGTTAAAAATAATAAACATTGATAATACATTATAATAACATTAATAAATAAATTTAAATATGCATAACACGACATATATTTATACAATTCACGACACTACATTAGAACTTTTTTTTATAAGCAAATATCTCGGATGGTCGGCAACTAATTGATCGATGCGTGTGTGTCATTGTAAAACGTAATCTGTATGGCTGGAAAATTGTGTTGTTATGGTAAATAAATGAAGCGATGCATGCTGGTTTGTCGTCGTTACATATTTTGAATAAAATAAAATTAATTATTATTTTGAAAAAAATTACATAGAAAAATCGAAACTATGTTCACAAAAAGGAGGCTTCCATACTTTATGTTATTTCAATAAATATGAATCTCCCTTAGCAGACGATAGATATATCAGTTTGCAATTCCATTCTAAAAAGTAAACTTTTTCTTATTAATTTCTCATTGCGTTTGATCTAAGTAATATTGCATAATGGCAGTAATAATAATTATTACAATTATTATTATTATTGTATAAATTAAATAAGCTGTTCAAATACAGCCTTGAGGTGGCATAACGCTTAATATCCTGGTAAACATAACCGGTAAGCGGAGGCAAATGGTTGAGGAAAATGGTATTTATTTAGCACTTATTTATGGCACTTATAATATTTCAGTTTGAGATTAATTTATGTGTTCTTTATTTAAAATAATAGAAGGCTTTGAATGTAACCGTTTTTTCTTTATAATTTTCTTTAATAGTCATTGGTTTGGGAAAGGAGTATTTTTTTAAGAAAAGAAGATATTTGGAAAAAAACTGGGAGCAGATTTATATTTTGGTAAGATTCGAAAACTGTTTCTTAAAATATATTGGGGAAACTTGAAGGTATTAAAAAAACGTATCGATGAACATAAAAAGGATCTCATGCACAACACATTATCAAATGCATGTCATGTATACAAAGCAAATTCATCCACAAAAGAATGCGACATTTATTAAAAGAAAAAAGTAACTTAGATGGAAAATTCTCGAGAATGTTGCTAACAAATAATTTAAATGACAATTGTTCTTATAAGCTTTCTTCTTTGGTACCTCGACCGCATGAATTTAAACGTTCTACTCGATTGGCAATTAGGTCTCACCGTTTTACTATTGATCTAGCTAGACGCCATCGTATATTCAATTCTAAAATTTTCTTTTCTCGCAGTTCTCAACCGTGTAACTCATTTCCAGTTTCTTACTGCCAACAATCTTCAAGCATTTAATTGCAGCAAAAATCGCCATATTCTGTCTTTCAGAAACCAGTTCTTCTATTGTCCTTCTCCTCACAAAAGTCTTCTCATTCTCTTCCACCTTGCGTCTTAGGATCATTATTGCCTTGCTTGAGGTAAAATGATTAATGCAATTGCTTTAAGTCTACCGACTACTCTTGCTGCTTACAGGTAGATGGCTAATAGGACTTAATATACCCTGACTCCAACACTTTCAAGTGATAATCTGTCTGTCTGTCTATCTATCTATCTATCTAGTATGTGATTCACGCCAAAACAATACACGGTACATGCAAATATTTCTGGGGAACCAATCGGTCTAGGCTAACGAAATTGTCGCAATGTTGCCTCTAGTGCATAAGAGAAGCAGATAGCGTCAAAAAATGACACAGAATATAAGATGTTAAACAAAAACATCAGAAATAAATGCAAGCAAACAAAAGATGAATGACTCAATGAGAAGTGAACAAAGATGTACAAACCGCCGAACACAGACTTAGCATTTATCCATAAGAGAGATTTTAAAAAATAGCAGGACAGTAAAGAGTCCTTTATGCAGGACATATAATTTCTAAAGGTTAATGGATTCGAACTTTATCGGATAATCAGCTTGATGAGCTACATAACTAATTATTAGGATTCTAATTAACAGAGTACCATACGATATTTATATAGCTACTATACACCTTATCTATCTATCTATCTATCTATCTATCTATCTATCTATCTATCTATCTATCTCGTTAGACAGATAAAACGAGACTGTGATAGATAGATAGATAGATAGATAGATAGATAGATAGGTAGGTAGGTATAAAAAGACTGAGATAGATAGATGGATAGAACCAGACTGTAACAAATCTATCTATCTATCTATCTATCTATCTATCTATCTATCTATCTATCTATCTATCTATCTTCATAGCCACCAGGAACAGAATCGAACATTACCATTCGAAGAAAGTCTCAAAAATCCCACATTCTAACGGCGACATTAATTGACTAAATCCATCAGTAAATTTTTACATATGAAAGCTTTAATCTCGTATTCTTACAAATTTAACTCTATCTAATCCATTTTTCACATCTATCTATCTATCTATCTATCTATCTATCTATCTATCTCAATGTATCTTTGTCTGTTCATATCTATGGAAAGTGATAAAAATTTTTACTGAGGACTTTTGCATCAGGAAAATTACGTGGCCCGAACCTACAGGTCTTGGAATTTCAGTATCGACTGGAAGCGGCAAAATGAAACGAACAACTGACGTGCCCAATGAAGGACGTTATTATATATATATATGTATAAATATATATGAGTTGGTGTTTGTGCGAATGCATGTAGGTATTGATAAACAGAGGGTAGGTGCCTTAGCCAGACAAACAGATGTTACCACAGCGAAATTGGAGAGGAAGATCTTATCTTTCGTCGTCATTAGAAGGACCAGCTGTGACAACTGTCCAGCTGAAAACTTTCAAGAAGTCAAGAGTTGTCAAAGCGTCCAAGTCTATTTTTTTCCCTCTTCTAACTATCAATAACCTAAAAGGCAGAGGCGATTTTGATTAACGCCAAGTTGCTGGGGTGGTGTCACTCCCATCTTTTTTGCTCATTTATTGTGATAGAACAAGGGAGTGCAGGTGAGTAGTGGTTTCATAGGAAATCGTTTCAAGTGATGACGGAGGCTCGTAGGTGATGAAATGCTGTCAACTTCGGCGGAATTTTATTGGCAGTGATACGTTCTTTTTTCCTTTTTTTTTTTTTTTTTTTTTTTTTTTACGTTTTCGAACTCCAGGTATTGAATATTAGTTTTAAGACATCGAGTTGAACGTATGAGGTATAATGTAGCAATCTGAGAAAAGGTGTTACGGTTGCGAACTAAGGAAAAAGGTCACCGTTAATATAATGACTAACTAATGTGTCTAAAATATCAGAAGATAGGTTCAAGTTTCAGTTAAGAACGCCTTTTCTCTGAGATCTATATTGTATTTTTATTACTTTGTTGATAGACAGCTGGTTCTTAGGGCGATAATAAGTGATAAAATTCCTAGAGATTCATTCTCTGGAAAATCGGACAGATCAAGGTTAAAAATAGGTAAAGAAAGAGAGAGAGAGAGAGAGAGAGAGAGAGAGAGAGAGAGAGAGAGAGAAGGGGAGGATATAAAGGAGGATGGAGGGTGATAGACAGGAAGTAAGAGAAGGGGAGATACAAAGAGAGAGGTTGAATGAAGAAAGATGATGTGGAAAGAGAGAGAGAGAGAGAGAGAGAGAGAGAGAGAGAGAAGGAGATATATAAAGGAGGATGTAGGGTGATAGACAGGAAGTAAGAGAAGGGGAGATACAAAGAGAGAGGTTGAATGAAGAAAGATGATGTGGAAAGAGAGAGAGAGAGAGAGAGAGAGAGAGAGAGAGAAGGGGAGATATATAAAGGAGGATGGAGGGTGATAGACAGGAAGTAAGAGAAGGGGAGATACAAAGAGAGAGGTTGAATGAAGAAAGATGATGTGGAAAGAGAGAGAGAGAGAGAGAGAGAGAAGGAGATATAAAAGGAGGATGGAGGGTGATAGACAGGAAGTAAGAGAAGGGGAGATACAAAGAGAGAGGTTGAATGAAGAAAGATGATGTGGAAAGAGAGAGAGAGAGAGAGAGAGAGAGATAGAAGAGAGAGGAGATGTATAAAGGTGATAGACAGGAAGTAAGAGAAGGGAGATACAAGAGAGAGGTTGAATGAAGAAAGATGATGTGGAAGAGAGAGAGAGAGAGAGAGAGAGAGAGAGAGAAGGGATATAAAAAGGAGGATGGAGGGTGATAGACAGGAAGTAAGAGAAGGGGAGATACAAAGAGAGAGGTTGAATGAAGAAAGATGATGTGGAAAGAGAGAGAGAGAGAGAGAGAGAGAGAGGTGGAGTGAAATAGCGAGAGAAGGGGAGATATATAAAGGAGAATGGAGGGTGATAGACAGGAAGTAAGAGAAGGGGAGATACAAAGAGAGAGGTTGAATGAAGAAAGATAATGTGGAAAGAGACTGAGAGAGAGAGTGAGAGAGAGAGAGAGGTGGAGAGAGAAAGAGATAGAAGTGGAGAGAAATAATGAGAGAAGGGCGATATACATAGAATGGAGGAAGAGAAACTGGAAGTAAGAGAGGGGGAGATACAAAGAGAGATATTGAATAAAGAGAGAGATGAGGAGAAGAGAGTGAGAGGGAGAAAGATGGGTAGACACGGGGAGAGAGGTGTAGTAGAAGTATATAGAGAAAGACAGGAAGAGAAGTAGAGTGCAAAAAAGGAAGTGATGCAGGAAGGAAGAGAGAGGGTGAAATTGCAAAAGAGAGGGAATGACAAGGAGAGAAGAGCGTAGAATAAGCCAGGGGAGAGAAAGGTGAAGAGAAAGGATGAGAGAGGGGGGGGTATAGAGATGAGCTGGGAGGAGGGATGCAGGAAGTAAGAGAAGGGGAGAGAAAAAGAGAGAGGGTGAATAAAGAAAAAAGATGCAGAGAAGAGATTGAGAGGGAGAAAGATGGGGAGACAGGGAGAGAGGTATTGAAGAAGCATATAGAGAAAGATAGGAAGAGAAGCGGAGAGCGAAAAAGGGAGAGGTAGAGCAAGCAAGCGAGAGGGTGCAAAAAGAAGGGGTGACAAGGAAAGAAATGGATAGATAAGGTGAGAAAAGGTAGAGAGGAAGAGAGTATGAGATGAAGAGATGGAAAGAATAAGAGAAAGACAGTTGGAGAAAAATAAATTAATAGTAAGATGTGAAGTATCAGTGAGAGAGATATGGGGAGAAATGGGAGAGTAAAGGAGAGAGAGAGAGAGAGAGAGATTGAGAGAGTAAGAGAAGGAGAACGAACAAGCGGAGAGATAGGGAGAGAGAGAACGAGAGAGATTGTGAGGGAGATACGGAGGAAGACAGAAGAAAGAAAATTAGTTGAAATTTACTAATAAATAAACTACCCTGTTGACATCTGACCATGTAGTTGTGGTAAATAAGCTATCCTTGGTGAGTATTTTTCGTTCCTCACTGTATTTCATACATTCTGTTGGACAAAAAATGTAGATGGCTTTTTTAGCGGCATATCAAAACCTATATGGGATATTTAATGCCCAAATGTAAATATGTTGTACGTAATTTTATGGATTCAACTACAGATATTTTGTACATAATTTTATACTTTTAGAGTAAACATGTTATTTTAGATATGTATTTTGTAGATGATAAAAAGTATCGGTAATTATACTTATTATAAAACCCAGGTTGTCTGTGTGTGTGTGTGTGTCTGTTCGTTTATATATTGGATCGGATTTCCTACATTTTTCAACCGATTTCAACAAAACTTCACAGGACTACGTAAAATTACCTTGCGGTGGTTCTGACAGCGCCAAAAATTGGAAAAACACAATTGTTTTTGCACGAAATCAATTTGAAAACACGATTAAGAGGCATTGCTGTTGCAAGAATGAAAGGGGGACAACTCATATCGAGTTATACTTATTATAAAAACCCAGGTTTTTTTTTTGTGTGTGTGTTTATATATGAGATCGGATTTCCTACATTTTTCAACCGATTTCAACAAAACTTCACTTTCTTTTTGGCAGGTAGTGTTTCTTATTGTCTTGCATACTTTTTTCTTTATTTTTACATTCAGAATGCTTTAAAAATTCCATTTACAAGACAATTGTTTATAATAAAATTCTATTCAATCGGTAAACTTATAACGATTGAAAATAATACTTTTGTTTGATTTTGGGTTTGACCAATTCAAAAAAAAAAAAACTAATTAAGACATGCGTGTCCGTCAACCTTAAACAATAATCTTTGTCAATTTTATTTTTCAGTGTTTATGATGGTCGATACTTGATCTATCTCTTACTGTTACATCCCCGGGCAACGCCGGGCTCTACTGCTAGTTTTTTATAAAAATGGAATTGGTTGTTTGTTTGTTGGTTGATTTTCTTTAGCGACAAATCAACATCTCTATGGGTTATTTAATGCTAAAATCTAAATATTTTGAAGACAATTTTATGCCTTCAACTAAATATATTTTGAATGCAATTGTATGCCTTCAGTTACAGATAAAATGTATTGTTGGTCATTCTGCTATAAAATGTACTGCTGGACATATTGCTTTAAAAAGGTATTGTTGCTCATTTTACTATAAATAGGTTATGTTGGTCATTTTTTTTACATAAAAATGTATTGCTGGTATTTTTATAATTCCATAGTTTATTGTTTTTATTTCGGGGTTCACTATTTGACCTTAGGTGGGGCCTTAACAAGTGCTACCACCCCGGGTCCGGGTGGCCTTGGGAATAATAGCAATTAAGCTGTGGTTCTACGCTTTACAAAAGCTCCAATCTCCCGATCAGAGGCCTTGCTACCCAATGTAGTTTATAAAAAGATTTATGAAATGGTTTGACTGTTATTGTTAATCCGGTTAATTTGGTGGTATATCAACACCGCTATGGGTTATTTAATGCCCAAATCTTAATATTTTGTACATAATTTTATGAATTCAACTATTGAATTCAGATATTTTGTATATGATTTTAAACTTTCAGGGTAAAGGTATGTTTTGTAAATATATATTTTGTAGATCATAAAATGTATTGCTGGCAATTTTACTATTAATGTATTTTTATATTTTTTAGTGTTGCATCGATTATCATTTTTCTATAAAAAATTATTGTTGTTCATTTTATTATAAAAATGTTTTTTTAATTTTGGGGGAGTTCATTATTTACCCATAGCTGGGGCCCTAGTAGGTACTACCACCCCGGATCAGGTTGAATCTGGGTACAACAACAGTTAAGAGGTGGTTCCTCACTACTCAAAACCTCCAATCTCCAGATGAGTGGCCTTGCTGCAGGATGTAGTTCATCGTCATAGCCAGGAAAGGAAGGCTAGCGTAAATATTTTAAATAAAGTTCTGGCCTTGTTTAGATCACTTCTTCAGTAATTCAATTCTTTCTTTGTGATACATTTTATTGTGTTCGATCCTTACTTTCTGATCGTTTTGATGTTTAAATAGCTAAATGTAAGATGCAGGTTCTATTATAATAGTTTCTTTTCTCACACTTCTCACCTGTGGGAAGTCTCTTCCCGTTTTTTCTCTGCCGCCTACGATCTTCAAAACTTTAAATGAAACGTCAATTGCCATCTTCTGTTTTTATCAAACTTGTTCTTTTATTGTCTTTTCTCCTCACGAATGTTTTCTTGTTTTCTTTCACTCCCAGCAACCCCCTTGCCTCTTAGTGGCATTATCGCCTTGCTTGGGGTGAAATGATTAAAAAACAACTCTCAGCGGGTATACAGTAGGCAAGAGAAGCAAGGTAACAGCGAATAATCTACTTAATGAATAGGTGGCAGAACAGAAACCAGAATGGGTGGCAGAACAGAAACCAAAAGTTCCAAGAGTTAGAGAAACAATAGATAGGAGAAGAACCATGGCCATTTAAATCCTGAAACTGCATGGCACATAAAAAAAGACCGATCTTTACTAAGGGAAACGATCTTTACCAAAACAAGCATTTATTCATTAACATGGGCTCTGCCATCGGTTTCGTTGTAAATTATACATTTTCTGAAGATGATTCATAGTTTGTTTTATTTATTTAGTTTTTACTAAAGCGTGCATTTATTTATTGGTACTTATTGTCTTTACATTTAGCAACTTCATACTACCAATTATAATGTGGGGTCTTCCATGGTGTTAATCCTAAAGTATATATTTTTTGAAGGAAATTAACTGTAGTATACAAAAGACTATGCACAGTTTCTTTTATTTATTTAGTTATTACTAAAACGTGCATTTATTCATTAGTACTTATGGTCTTTACACTTAGCAACATTATACTACAACTAATAATTTGGGGCCTGCATTCGGGTTCACATTAAATTACATCTTCTGAAGGAAGTTAGCGCCAGTGTACTAAAGGTGAATAATAGTTTATTTTATTTATTTAGTTATTACTGAAGCGTTGTTTTATTCATTGGTACTTATGCTCTTTACACTTGGCAACTTTATACTACTACTAATAATGTGGGGTCTGCATTCGGGTGCGCCATAAATGATACATTTTGTGAAGGAAGCTAGCTCCAATATACTAAAGGTGATTCATAGTTTCTTTTATTTAGTTAGTTATTACTGAAGCGTGCATTTATTCATTGGCATTTATGCTCTTTATACTTGGCAACTTTATACTATTACTAATAATGGGAGTCTGCATTCGTATACACAAAAGGCGAGTCATAGTGTTTTTTATTTAGTAGTAATTACTAAAGCGTACAGTTGGTATTGGTACTACTGCCTTCTACGGATCTTAGCCGGTATGTGCTGATCAATTCCGACTTTGAACCTGATTAGTTCTGCCAATATATTCAGCATCACGCTGACATTTAAAATATTAATCTCCAAACTATCATATTAGCATGTTAATTTTTTTAATTCAAGAACTATTCGACTTCTTATATAATATTAAATATTTATTGTCAGATCTATGCGTAACTTTTTATAAGTAGTAATATATCTGAGAAACCTAAAACACCCAGTTATCGAGAAAATCATGGAGGACTAATTAGTAACTGGAAGAAGACAGAATGCATGATCGTTTATCTTTTTGTGAGAAGGATATTTCAGTCAGAAATCTTATTCCCAACAACCGCTACTTTATGGAACTCCTGTGTGGATGCTTCCCTGAACATAATTATCTTAACATTTTCAAGTCTAGAGTTAATCTTTATCTTCCGTATCCTCATAATCTTTTACTGCTACTTCCATCTACTTTAATATTACGAAACTCAGCAACTTGAGTAGCTCCTGGGATTTCATTGGGTGATCTCCAATAAAAGATAAGCAATAGAGACAAGGAGTAAGACAAGTATTATTAGCGGCGTCAAAATCAAGCAGGTACATATATTTGGGTGGAGTCGTAACAACTATTCAATAACTTTGTTTATCTTTTTTCGTTTTTCTTTTTAGAGTTGCGTAAGCCACACTGACGTTCGTAAAGAAGTTGCTTAAGATTTAGAAAAAAATTGAGCATAGCTGAAAAATTTGAAAGAAAATCATTTCAATAAAACCACTAAAACGCAAAGGGATACTGAGTATGAGGCAATATGAGACCCCCCCCTCAAAAAAACAAAACAAAACATTATTAAGACGAGAGAACAAAAAAAAAAAGGAATAGAAATTAAGAAGACAAGATAATCATTGACATTTAAATTCTTGAAAATCAAACTTGATTCGGAATCAAGAAGCCGGAAGAGAGTTCCGCAAGCGAGGAGTGCGAGAAAAGAAGCTGTTGTTCAACTCAGTGACATTATCAGACCATTTTGTCCCTTTTTGTCTCTAATTTTTCAAAATTTGATACCTTGTAGGATGGTAGAGGAATGGTTGTTGGCTTTGGTATGTGGCTTTACCATTTTAACAAATTAAATAATTTATTATAGAACAGATTAAAAATATATTCCTTGGAAAAAGTTTAAAAGACAAATATATTTAAAAATGGAAATATATGTGTAACAGTTTCTATAAAGTGCAATAGAAGAAACTGTTAGAATAGAACTTACAGTTACATCTACTATTTCAACTCTAAGACCTTAGTGCCAATCTAGTACTGCGCTTAAATTCATAAAGTTTAGGTACCACAGAGGAAAGTTCTTCAGAAAAATTACTATGAAAGTACGTATAAAAAAGCAAAGAAAACCAAGGATAGAGCGGTTGGAAAATGACTGAAGTCGAGATGCCAGGTCAGGTCCAATAAAGATGCAGATTCTCCTTTGGATTTTATATCAGTTTCACGTCATACAAGGGAGTAAAGCCACTAAGATACAAGGGGTTACTGAGTGGGAAGGATTAGGGACAGAAATATTAATAATGAGCGGGAAGAGAAAAATAGATATCGATTGACATTGTATTTAAATTTTTGCAGATTAAAGTTGTCAGGGAAGCATGGAACCGGAAGGGAGTTTCACAAGCGAGAAGGGCTAGAAAGGAAACTGTTAGTATAGAATTTACAGTAAGATTTAGAAGGCTCAGCTGCGAAATTCGCCAGTTGAGTACTGTACTTAAATTCATAAAATCTAGGTACCATGGTGAAGAGCGATATTTATTTCCGCTTCAATACAGAAAATGTGGCAGAAGGCCAAAATGGGAAATGGGGAAAAGAACGGTCTTCAGTCTTAAATTTAAACTTAGCAAGCCACAAACACTGAACCAAACAAACCACGATATTCCTAAAACCAAAACATCACATTCTTACCTTTCTTACTACATCCACCATAATACCTCTTGTCTCTATGAAAATCCTAACTAGTCCCCATATGTACAATAGTGAAGAGCTCATCCGAACAATTACCATGAAAATTTTTATAGAAAAGACACAGGGAGGCAACCTTACCGCGGTGGGAAAATGACGGAAGTCGAGACGCCAGATCAGGACCAATAATATTGCTGATTCTTCTTTAGATTTCATCAAGAAGCTCAAGGTAAATAGCATCAGACCATATGTGGGAACAACATTCTAAGCATGGTTGAATGGATTCTGTAGAGAAAAAATGGCTCGCGCGACACAGTGAATCAACTTTCTTAACAGCTGACCTAGCAATGAATTCAATATAGTCTTTCCACTTCATGTTGTGAGAACCTTAGCCCGAGAAGCCTCAATGAGTCACTTTCCATAGACAGAGTGACTGGTAATCTATATTGTTAAATAAGAAAATGAATTAGGATTTATCTATATTACTTTTACTAAGGAAATTTTAATTTAATATCGGATGAATTCTTTTCTTTTCAAAATTTACGAATTTGTATTTCAATCAATTTTGAAAATATTTTAGGCATTAATATTTTATTACATTATTTTTAATGCCCGATTAAAATAAAATAAGCAAATCATGATTTTGACTATTATTTGGGTTGGTTAATTTTTACACCAGAATTAGTAGTCAGTCTGCTTCCATTTGTTACTCTATAAATAAAAAAGAATTACAATATAACTCGTAGAATTGTCAGAATTCTTGAGTACAGTACCAAATACCGTATTTACTAAGTTTTTTTTTTTGTTTAATTTTCGTTTTTCTTTTTTCTTTCTTTTGTTGCTTTTTTCCGTTGCTTAAGCCACATTGATGTGGAGTGTTGGAGTTGAATAATATTTAGTAAAATTTTAGTACAATTCCATCTCAAAATATCTATGTACATGGTGGTCCGAAAGTCTTGTCACCCTCGCCAAATAGTAATTAGAACAACAGAACAACTAGTACAGTAATACTATACACATTTAGTGGATCCTGTTTATTCACATTCATTGACGCTGTCACACATCGACAAGGTCTGTATGAACGCCATCATTTTCGCGGCACAAAATGATGCGGCGCCATGTCCTGTGTATTATTTTACGAAGCTGTGCTTTGTTGGTTGTTGCAAAGGCTCTCCGACCGGCGCTCTTCAACTGATGGTTATTCTGATATCGTTCATGCAAAACTCCCTTCTTGATAATACACCACAGATCGTTGAAATAGAAAATTATATTATGTAGGGATAACAAGACTTTCGGACCACCTTGTATATCATTTTAGTGGAAATATGTATAAATAAAACACAAGAGTGCGTAATATATTGTGTAAATATTGGCTGTTGTCTATATAGTCTGTAATATATTGTTCTGAATATGTGTGTATCATGCAGATGAAAATATGGACATTTATTAACTAAGTTTAGTTACATGTACAGTAATAAGGGCTGACGAGATTAGCTTGTCTTATTTTCTTCCGTTTCCTGAGTTCTTCAATTAGCTACACTGTCTTTTAGACCTCGCTGAAAATAATGCCCTCCATATTGTCAGAATTTCAATATTTCTGTATCTGCAAGCATCTGAAATCAAAGCTATAGTTGAATATTTTTTTTTACAATAAGGTTCACTATGTACAAAGTCCGGGGGTAGTTTATATGGGTAGGAGGGGAAGATAATGGTTAACTCTAAACTTGAACAGGTTAAGATTGTAGTGATCGGAGAAACATCATCTTGGGAGTCCGTTCCACGTAGCAGTGGTTCGCTGGAAGAAGCTGTTTGAGTGGAACTTACCTCTTGCCGATGGAATACAGGGGGAATGTGGGTGGTTTACTATTGATAATGATATAGTATAACTACAGGGTGCCCAGTAAAAAAAAGCGGTAAATTAAGAAAGAAATTTATTTAACTATCATGATTCATGCACAAACTGAACAATCATTGTAGACGTGTGGAGATATTCACTCACACCATAGGAGTCATAGATTTGGGCTTGTGTTCACGAGGAAAACAGTACAAACAAACGTACACAATAACAATAAAAAAACATGGTAAATTGTATGGTAATTCCATACAGTTTTATTCATGTATTTGTGTGTATTGGTGTGTGTGTTTTACATTACAGTTGTGATAATGTTCCTGTTATAAAAAGGGAATAAGTTACTCCGTCATATCACAAGTCCTATAATGGAGGAAGTTACACACTTGTTGTCATCCCGAGTGTTCTTGGGTATAGAGATGGAATCTCACGTGTTTTGGCCGGATGTCTGTACTTCCGGCAAGAACAGTCCCTGTTGCATGCTGGTAGTAATTTTATTATTTTTATTTTTTATTTATTTGATTTATTTTAAACGAGGTTTAAATTTTATTTTACTTTATTTATAATTTTCATTATTATTACTATTTTTTCATATTTTGTTTTTATTTATAATAACAATGTTCCTACAGACGTTCGAAATGTTTGCCTGAATGTTCAACACAAAGTTGTAAGCGTGGTAACAAGGAGGCGGTAGCTTTGCGTATAGTGTCAAGAGGAATTTCATTCCAATCTTCAGTTAAGTTCCACTTCGAATAATCAATATCGACAATGTCACGACAACGGTTTTGCAAGTGAGTTAGGAGTATACTCCAGATACAGTAATCCATAAGATTCACATCTGGGCTTTTAGAGGATCACTACGTTTGACCAATTGATGCTGGGTACCCTGCAGTATTTTACTGGGTACCCTGCAGTACAAATATTAGTAGATATTCCTTTGATAAGTACCTGGAAATAAAAGCTTTAATAATTTGTGGGGTGGTGCACCACAGTTTACTATGGTTTTAAAAACGAACATTTGACAGTATATATTTGCATAATGTATGTAAATATATTCAAACAAGGAAAAGAAAGAGTAAAGTAAAGCAGGGAATTGAAAAACATAAGAAAAAAAAAAGAAACAACTTGGTTGGTTGATTTTGTTTAGCGACATAACACATCTATGGGTTATTTAATGTCAAAATATAAATATTTTGAATGCAACTTTATAGTTTCAACTAAATATATTTTGAACGAAGTTGTATGCCTTCAATTACAGATAAAATGTATTGTTGGCAATTTTTTTTTACATAAAAATAAATTGCTAGTATTTTTACTATAAAAAAATGTATTTTTATACGTTCATAGTGTTTCGTTTCTCTTTGGGGGTTAATTATTTACCCATAGCTAGGACCCTGAGCTGGAAACAACATCAATTAAGAGGTGGTTCGAAGCTCATCAAAACCTCTAATCTCCTGATCAGAGTCCTTGCTGTTTGATGATCTCTTCAGAGCCCAATCGAATACAAGGTATATACAAATTTGCTCAAGGGCGTAGGAAGAAAAAAATTACCAGAGAATCGGTAATATGTCACAAATTATTTTAAAACCCCGTAAATATTCCTTCTTCTTGCAGAGAAAAGGTTGCTTAAATTTAATATATATGCTCTCTAGTGCTTTCAGTTGGTAATCAGAATCAACTGACGACTGACAAAAAAAAAAAAAAAAAAAGAAAAAAAAAAGAAAATTCTGGTAAAAGACAAGGCACAAATCGAATTATTTATTAGGATATATAGAATATATCCGCAGAAGCGGAAGTATTTACAAGCGTATGTAAATTGTCACATTGCCGTGCTGATATGTACTGATCAATTTTCATTTCCAATCTCCAACAAGTTCTGCCAGTATAACCAGCATCACCTCATTTAAAGTTATTAATCTAACATTTGTTAAGTTATAATCTCACAGCATTTAAAGTTATTAACCAGTGAACTAAAATAAATAAAGTGGCATTGAAGAACGTCTTAGAAATGGATTTCAACATAGGTTGTGAAATAAGCTTTTGAGTAACGGTATGTAAAAAATTATGCTTAGGGTGACTGTGTTCTGCTGCTTGTGTGGCATTGTGCAGAGTCCTATTGCCAGACATGGGGTCCTCCAGCGACCACCCTCTTGGTCCAGGGCAGAACTAACTCCTCAAGGCACTTGATGTAGACCTCCCTGTTGAGTGAGGCCCTGTGGGAAGATGAATGGGGGCATAATACCACCCTCACTATTGATCACTCCAAACACCATCGTGTTGACTGGATATATCATCCAAATCTTGTACTGTCCTTGGGCTGACACCTAAACAATTTGCAATGTTCGTATTGGAGCTTCCGGTGCGAATGCCAAGCAGTACAGCATATCGTTTCCAAATTTCTGGCGGAGTTGATTGCGTCATAGTGCACTTTTTTTCTCACATCCAGTGCCCAACTGATCCTATAATATTATGCAGTCGACAAAGTTAAGACAACACGCATGCGCAAAATTAAACAATAAAATAAGATGGCTATAATTTACCCATCGCACAACATACATACATACATATATATATATATATATATATATATATATATATATATATATATATATATATTAGTTAAATGAGATTTTAGTGGATACTCGTAATTATTTCATGCCAAATGGGACGCGGATTTGAATCGAGCCGAGAGCACATATTTTTCTTTAATGAGATTTCTCGGTAGATGGAAATAAATAAATGTACTGTTTAATTAATAAACGGAGCGTCTGTCTATCTATCTTTCTATCTGCCATTCTACACATACGCGGATAGAAATGTAAAAGGGAGACTGAAAACAGCCGCGACTAAAAGGCAACAAAAAAGTGCTCAATACAAAAATTCATGTGTAGACCAAAGATATTTAAGAAAAGGCACGCTTGAAATCTGGTTTGTGAGGTTGGTTGGCATGTTAGCCTTTTTTATATATATATATATATATATATATATATATATATATTATCAACCACAAATAGACTGTTTCGCTCTATCACAGCTCTTCAGTGTGGCTAGACATTCGATTGTTTCAAGCCGGTATCGAAAACCAACCGATTTTACATCAGTCAGAGATTCTACCCCTAACTATCATCACTTGGCAGAAAGGAAGGGAAATTTTAACGTTTTTCTATGCGAAATACACCAGTGGCCTAGAGAACTCAATTCGTATTTGAAGAGTAATGCATTACTAGCAGTAGGAGTTGCTCGCGACAGTCTATTTCATTGTTAAACGAAATTGTCGCAGCTGGGTGTTGACCTCAGTGTCCACTTGTATATTTACATACACTCTATCCCTGATAATGAGTACTTTAACTAATAAATATAGCTTACCTTAAAACTATATCTTTATCATATATATATATATATATATATATATATATATATATATATATATATATATATATCTGTGTGTGTGTGAAAATATATATGAAATAGGAAAAAGAACTGGTTAGGTAAATAATCCAAAGTTCCTTAGTATTTTAGTTATTATTTAAAAAAAAAATAGTGCTCGATACAAAAGTAGAGCATAAATATAATTATTTATTTAAAATATGATTCCAAGTGTGTCGCGAGTTGAAATCATATTTTAAATAAATAATTATATATTTATATATATATATATATATATATATATATATATATATATATATATATATATCAGAAAACAGATATGAAAAAATACATTCTATGAAGGAGACTACACCTAAAAAGCTTTCATCTCAAACACAATTAGTATGAATTCAAACAGATCCATAACATTAATTAACAAAACAGAAAATAATTCAATTTCAAAATTTACCGGTCAAAATTAAAATGATACCTGTTTTTGTAAGACCCCTCCACCCTCTTACAAATCAGGTCACATTTTAATTTTCATCAGTAAATTTTGAAATTGAATTCCTGTCTTGTTATTGAATGCTCCTAAAAAGTTGCTCGGCTGATTATTTCATGAAAGCCGGCAATCTTTCTTTATGACAGGAATCAATTCAAAAATTTGATTAAATTTCTTTGTCGTTATCTTCAGGCAATGCACTACACATGACTTAAAGCATTAAATGTAGTTTAGCGTCCTTTACAAAAGCTGAAATATTTTTTAGCTCACTGGAAGGCAACAAGGCTTTTCCATTCTTTTTAAAAAATTTTCTTTTTTAGACGAATTTTGATTTCTTTCTCAACTTCTTGGATCATGTTAGAAAATCGCCATTTTTCAACACTAATTAGTGTGTTGTACTAATTTTGCGAAATACCAAATTTTGTTAATGATTTAATTATTGTATTTTTTTGTTGTTGTAATTCATTTAACTACTATCGCCCATTACATCCCCACCATTAAGCAGAGAATTGAAAAAGAAGAAACAAAAAAAAAAAAAAGAATTTGATAATTTTTTTTTCTGTAAATGAAATTTTATCCTGAGAGTTTTTCAAAGTTACATCACAAAAATTACAGTACGATTGTTTACATGATGTGTTCATCAAATAAAATGCTTGAAGACAAGCATCACGATGTTCGAAGGCGGCAAATTTTCCCAAAAGAGACGTCTTTTATTCAAGATCGGGGATTTTAATAAATTCTTTTAGAAGTTTCGTGAGTTGTTCGATCGACTTTTCGGCAAAGCATCATTTTGCAGTTATTATTTTCTTATGCGAAAATCATTGCACTTAGGTAAGACCAAAAGATCTATTTGAACTGCTAGGAAAAATTTATTTGATTTATTTGCAGACAGAGTAATCCTCGAATGATATTGGGAGAAATACGGAGATAAAAGTGAAGTGAGCAAGTACACATAAACAGAAGGGAGGAGTAAGACAAGGTTGTGTTTTCTCCCCAGATTTATTTAACTGTAAATAGCATGGCAATCCTTAGAAAATTACAATTTTTAGCAGGATTTATTATTGGTTGACATAATCTTAATAGTATTAGATAGGTAGATGACACCGTGTTGATGACAGAAACAAAACAACAGGAGATCCTAAATGTTATGGGGTCCACCCTTTTTTCATACAAGTGGACTCGACCAGTGTGTACTTGGACTGCTGCCGTTAAATACCCGGAGTCAGTCAGAGAGAGAGAGAGAGAGAGAGAGAGAGAGAGAGAGATTGAGATTGATTGAGTTGGAGGTAGAGTAATAGTGTGAGGTAACCGCTTGTAGAAGTCACAGTTACAAGCACGTAGACTCTAAGGAAGTCCTACTTCGAGACTGAATTTACCAGACTATATATATATATATTATTATTGCTTCTAACCACGTTTCTGGATCTACTAACCGTATTACCAATTGTATTATTGTGTAAATACATTTATTTGTTATATTTCATTCCTGCGTTTGTCATTCATTGGAGAACGAATTTCACCTCGGAATCCACAACACTAAACATGATAGAAAAAGAAAGCAAGAAGAAAGGACCAACTATCAATTGTAAGAATAAAGAATGTATGGTTGATATCACACGTAATAATTTAATTAGAAACAAAGAAAATAGTACTGAACTGTTATGTAATACCAGTCCTCCTATATGACCTTACATTCTTGACAATTTCCTCACAGATGAAGAAGAGACTTGAGTCAACAATAATGTGCTTTTACGGAGAGATGCTGAGAATACCATGGAGAAAGCATGCGAACAATAAGGAAGTTTTACGGAAAATTGAAACGAAAAGGACAGTCATACTTAACATCAAATTAAACTTGTGGAACAATTAATGAGGAAAAAGGATTTGGAGGATTTGACATTCCCAGGAGATATTTACGGCAAAAGTGACAGATGGTATCAGTGAGTAAACTAGCTGGCGACCTAGTGTAAAAAGATCGGAGTGGGAGGACATTAAAGGAACACTGCCGGGAGCTACAAAGGGTGGGAAGTTGTGGCGAACCGTGATCGCCCACGTTCTAAAGGGATACACCATACAAAAGAAGATTTCCTCTTCCTCTTCAGTGCCATCAGACACCTCTTTGATGTATAGGATAACAACCTCACCACACTAGGTGCTTTTACTGGGCTTTTCATAGCAAGTACGCTTTTTACGGTATTCAGTTGTCTATCCCAAGCCGAACAGGTTCTGAAGTTGTTGAGTTTTTCTCGTGGTTTGCCAATCAAGGCAGTGAGCTCAGTCTGCCTTGCTATTAATCCCTAGTTGGCGGAACAGGGATAAGTGATAATCCCTCTTAGCAGAAATTAAATTTATTTTGGGGGATAGATGGATTATTTCTTCTGCTCACCACTGTAATGTTGACGTAATCATTAGTATTCCCTTTCCTAGATATTCATTGGTATGTATGTTAACCCTGTAGATCACTTTGGGTCTCTCAACGCTAACGTATTGCTAATTTGGTTTCTGTGGAGTTACCAACCACTATATCAAACTATTTTTGA
Source organism: Acanthosepion pharaonis (assembly GCA_903632075.3). NCBI lineage: Eukaryota > Metazoa > Mollusca > Cephalopoda > Sepiida > Sepiidae > Acanthosepion > Acanthosepion pharaonis. The sequence goes on along the minus strand of CAHIKZ030002334.1, from coordinate 2,632,325 downwards.
ATTCGACGTTGTCCTTCCCGTTGCCAAACAAGGCTACCGACTGTTTTTTTTTGACACCAGAAATATTTATTTTATTGATGAAGACAGTAAACACGAGATTGAATTTCAGCAGACATCTTCTTCTTATGACTGGCCGCTCGTATCCGGGTTTGCCTGTCTCAGGAACATTTGTGGTCTATGCTGCAACTATGCTGAGCGGAGTTTAGTTACAGTTTCTGGGAGGGAGCGCATTATTTGACATGATCAACGGCACAAACCCTCAGTCACGATGACTTATGACTTCGTGCTAGCACAATCATCGACGGCTTCCAAATAGTTCCGTCTATCCAATTTAATTCACAAGGCTTGGGTCAACCAGTGGTATGGTTTTCCAAAGGTGCCGCACTCTAGTTTCGCCTCCTCCAGACATCAAGCTCACCGTCCTGACACATCGACCATTGGTAACATGGTCGGAAAGCGAACGTTTTAACCATTTCCTTTGCTTTCATTATACATTTCTTATCGGTTGATCTAAAATATACACTTTTGGCAAATCCTGTTCTTCAAATGAACCAGCCTCAAAAGTCATGGTCACTTTTCGTTAAGTGCTAAAAGCAGAATTACGGTGACCCAAATGATCTGAGATCTAGATGCAGACAAGACTCTGCTAGTTCCCAAAGACGAAAACGTTATGACGATAACAAGGATGAAGTGAGTCATTTGATTTCTGATCATGGTTAGTGTTTAGAAATTAAGACGAATAAGTGAAGGCCGTATAACTTAACTTCGAACATCGTAGACTGGCGCTACAGAATCACAAAGAACTGTACCAGAAAAAAAAAAGTTGCATTACTTGATGACTTTCAACAGCAACAACATCTAAAACAGATAGCACATGTAAACCGAGGGGAAAATAATGTCATAATCAAGATGTTGACGTCCCACACAACTTCAAACAAAAGGTTAGGAAGGAAACCCCCATCAGTACTGGAAAGAACGATAAATTATTTTAAGTAAAAGACTTTATAAAATTCAACTGATAGTAAGTAGTACTATCCGCTCGATCAATGCATGCCAAATGTTTCCTTATAAGGAAACGGCTAATATTACTTTTGTTATTATGTTGTGTAATCGATCCTGACCAGGCATCTTGATTTCAGACACTATTGATTGGATGGATCAATATCCTTGAATAGCCTCATCAGATCGAGATTTTCATATGAATGCCATACACGTCATAAGACCTTTCCAGAAATATCTAAACTGTCAGCTGTATACAACCACTTTCTAAGATCTGTGGTTAAAAATGGATTTGACCGGGTGAAGTCTGCAGACCTTAGCAAAGAACATCCTTCTTTGAAGATTGTGGACTTACATTATAGAATAAAAAAGAACTGTACCAGATATCAGAATCCACATCAATTGAGAACTTTCATCAACAGCAACAACTAAAATGGATAGCAGTTGTAACCCGAGGAGAAAATAATTGCATAATCAAGATATTGATGTTTCACACTACTTCAAACAAAAGGTTAGGAAAGAAACCGCCATCAATACTAGAAAAAGCTATAACAGCTACTGAATTTTTTTGTTTTAAGACATTTTCTGACCTCAGTGACATCTTCTAGGAAGTGTTCCAAGATAAATCTTCTTGGAACAGAAATTATGATCTGGAATGGGAAGGAAAGCAGTGATGGCACCTACGCTACATTAAAGTTCAGGGTTTGGAATTAGTAAATATTAAAACATTCTAATACTTCGGTGTATGACTCAGTTATATCAAATTTAGTATATGAGAAATTATATGAGAAATTATATGAGAAATTATATAAGAAATTATATGAGAAATTATATGAGAAATTATATGAGAAATTATATAAGAAATTATATGAGAAATTATATGAGAAATTATATGAGAAATTATATAAGAAATTATATGAGAAATTATATAAGAAATTATATGAGAAATTATATGAGAAATTATATAAGAAATTATATAAGAAATTATATGAGAAATTATATGAGAAATTATATAAGAAATTATATGAGAAATTATATGAGAAATTATATAAGAAATTATATGAGAAATTATATGAGAAATTATATGCGAAATTAGACATAGAATAGGCTGCGCTAGAAGTAGTTTCTCTCAATATCGCAAGTTGCTAAAACATCAGTCTGAAAACTCAAGTCATTTTCTTAAATATCCTGATTAGATTGAGACGTTCATAGGTTTGTCATGCCTGGCGCCATATCCATTCAGAAATATCTAAACTACCAGCTGTATTCAACCACTGACCAATGTTTAAAAGTGGCTTTGTGCAAGGCCTTCACTAGAAATTAAGACAAATAAGTGAAGACCGTAGAACGTAACGAAGACCATCCATCTTCGAACATCGTAGACTGGCGCTACAGAATCACAAACAAAGAACTGTTCCAGAAAACAGAAGTCGCATTACTTGATGGCTTTCAATAGCAACAACATCTAAAACAGATAGCACATGTAACCCGAGGGGAAAATAATGGCATAATCAAGATGTTGACGTTCCACACAACTTCAAACAAAAGGTTAGGAAAGAAACCCCCATTAGTACTGGAAAGTGAAGCCCTTTGGCTCTTGGCGAAAATCAGCCTTCTTTGAATACTAGACTGGTGATACAGAAATAAAGAACTGTACGAAATAAAAGAAACCACATAAGCTGAGGACTACCAACAGCTGCAACAGCTAAAATGGATAGCATATGTATCTCGAACAGTAAATAATGCCATAATCAAAATGTTGATATTCATCAATACTACAAATAAAAGGTTAATAAAGGAAAGAGCGATAGCAGCTACTGGACGTGAGAAACCTATTTTCCTGAAAAATTGTTTTAAGAGAAAGATTTTCTAAAGTTCAACCGAAAGCAGTACTTGCTGCTCGGTCAATGAATGCCGAAATTTTGTTTGGCTTATATTACCATTCAGTCAGTTATGTGCCATGCGTGATACACGCTTAGGCGATCATGTATCTTTCGACGAGGCAGTTTTTTTTTCCCACAGTAGGTTACCATTTCTTTCTGCGGTAGAAATCCATTTTCTATCCAAAGCTATAGAACCCAGTCCTGCTATTTATCCAAAGCTGGAGGGCGGGGGAAGAAAAGAAGAGGATTCATACCTTTCCCAAAGGTATTAGCACATAAGTGAATGCAATGGATTCGACTAGAATTCTAGCCGCTATCCATTTCTTCACCGTGAATCCCTAATATTAGCATTACCATTATTTATCGGTATCTACTTCTGTAGACGTTAATGAAAACATATTGGCTGGATGGTTCTTTTTATAATCCGGCATAAATTTCAGCAAATATTTTTAGAAGTGAATGAGAGTGTCTCTATTTTTTGAATTTATCACATCAGATTGTGCGGTCAGTATAAATCACAGATTGGCACTGTGAATACTTAAGAAACACAAATGTGTCTGAGCAGGCGTCTGCAACAGGGATTAGCTAGCCACCCTAGTATACCTCATCGTCTCGCAATATTGACCAATGTCTACTAAAATTTGGTCCTTGTGCCGTACAGCGTTCTTCAAATATTTATTGTATTCCGTAAACTTCCAAATATATTTGATGAAGGCATTCATGTGTGCGCATTAAAAAAAAAAAAAGAAAAAGAATTCTTCACTTCTATATACTTCATTTCTCATCAGTTCATTTGAAATATACAACTATGGCGAATAATTGAACGAGCCTTTAAAGTTCGAGTGACTTTTCGTCAAGTGCTAAAAGCAGAACTTCGGCGACTCAGATGAATAGGAAGCCAGTGGCGGACATTAACTATATTTTTTACTGTTGGTCCCATGCTCGTCTTATCTATTCGGGGCTGATGGAATTCATTTCTCTCATGATTGCACAGGGCACAAGTGGACCTCTTGTCGTATAACATATACAGGCATATCGTAGATGGTAAACAGAGATAAAAGTTGATAAGAAATAAGCATGGGCGTCATGCCTTCTGCTGTTTGAGAACTAAAATAATGACAGAGCAATGGCCATTATTTCTAACATCACTTCTTGTAAGATTCAATGAAGAAATTGTAGATTTGATGGAATCAGGGTAAAGGATTTTTTTAAAGCAATCTAAGCTGACGAAAAGCCGCTCTTACTGTTATCGGTGCCTTACGGCCATCTCACGTTAAAACACCAGTTCCCGTACGGAAGTCACAGAAGTTAAGCAACGTCGAGCCTGGAGATGGGTGACAACTTGGGAATAGCAGGTTATGTAAGATTGGATGTGCAGGTTGTGTAATGAATAGTGACTCGGAATTGTTAATCGGTGTGCTGTGTTCCACTTCCGGTTGGGTTTGTTATATACACTTAAGCGCAAATACCTTAGGAAAGGTAGGAATTCACCTCTTCTATCCCTTGCTATGGGTTAATTAGTAAGGCCTGTATCACTAAACCATCATTATCTAAAAAATTCACACAGTCTAAAAAATTTTCTGGCTTTAAATAACCTGCAAAATCGTGGAAAAGGAATCAATTCCAGAAAAGAAATACTGATTAGCTGCACAGGCATGTACTTTAGATTTATTTACATTCTCTGGAATATAAATGTATAGAAACTATCGTGGTCATAAAGTGAAGGATCAGTTTATATTTTGATTGTTATATAGAATTGATCCCCAACTTTATGTCCACATTGTAATTTCTTGTTTTGTTTTATCAAATTTTAATTAGGTAGAAATCCACCTCTTCTCCCCCCAATTATGGGTTAATTAGCAAAACTTGTATAACAAAATCCTTATTATCTGAAAAATATTCTTACAATCTAAAGATATTTTCTGGCTTTAAATAACCTGCAAAGGGTTGATAAACCGTGGAAAATGAATCATTAAATCAAATCTTACTGCTATCGTTTTAACGTACAATTATTTTTTATTCCATTTTCCTTCAGGGTGTAGACCATCATAACTCCTCTCAAGTGATTTTTCTTCATTATCTGTGGATTATCATGCATTCTTTTGGAATAAACTGAAAAATGATCCTGGAATAATATATATATATATATATATATATATATATATATATATATATATTTTTGAACTGTATTTCAATCCTTCATGTACTTCAATCCTTATCTGTGATGAATTAATGATGAACATGTCATTTTCGTTTATGATGGATGTCATCACGATTCTTCTCTTAAACTTGGAGAGTAATTATACGTTCTTATGACTCAAAGTAGAGTTCAGTAGTGTTATAAACATCTCGGAGAATTCCAGTAAGATATCTTTAATCATTTCTAAAATACAACGATTCAAAGCTAAATCTAACCAATGGACAATTTTGCTGATTTGGATAATTTTGGGAAAAGTCGAATTCGAATTCCAGTGCAGACACCCTTGGGAAAGATATCAATACGATATGAATCCATCTCTTTGCTCACGGCTATGGGTTAAACAGTAGGACATACGTCCGTAAAAATCATTGTTATTAAATAAAAAAAATCGTTAATGCAATATTCACACCCCGCCAAAAAAATACAATCCAGGATAGATTTCGGCCTTAAAAATCCCCAAAGTGTTGAAGAGGTGTTAAAAAGAAACAGATCAATCAAACGGCCCATAAAACATTTTCAATCTACTGATAAAATTACGCAATGATGTAAACGGTCTACGTTGAATGCCCTGAATTTGCAATATGTCAGATGGGTACATATGGAATCGAGCAGTGTCTCCATCAGGTTTTGTCCGACATTTGTCATGACTATTAGCCTATGAATTAAAAAAAAAATTCTGCTTGTTTTCTCTTTTCTTTTTTGAGCTACAATCGATCTTTTGGTCTAGCGTATAGAAGGACTGATTAATTTCTTTTTTTTGTTTTTTTTTTTTACACATTGATTTTACAATTATTATATCCACTCATCACATTACGGTATATCTAAACTGGAAGCAGCTTTTTAATATTTCATAAAGGATGACGTTTGAGAACACTTAATGAGAGTTATTATCTTCGTCTCATATTTTTAGAAGGCTTTCCTGAAAGTCGTAATTCTCTCTGAATTAGATTTCATGCCAGTGAATTGTTAACTATCGAAAAGTTTTCATAACTGGAGCCGGTGATGTAAAAAGGATTTTCTTTTTTTTTGAAAGATATCGTCTCTTATCGGCGCTGTAATTGCCTGTCATCTTGCGTATCTCCTGTCTAAACAAACGACAGCAGGCACGAGATAAAATACAAAACGAATATAAAAAAATATTAGGGAGAAACAGTTAGTCAGTCTTTTATTTCATGAAATTCAGTCAGTATTCTCAAGGGCGAACCAATAAATCCATAGCTTTACATATCCCTCAGCTGGAATTTGATCTGAAATGTTTTCTGTACAAGGTTCAAACTATTAAATTATTATCCATTATTGAATTAAGTGCATTGACAAGGAAAAAGATCCTGTTGAAAATAAATATTTGTTGTGTCGAATAATTGCCTTTTTCACATTACACATGTATCTACATATCGGATTAATATTCACACCTGAAGTATATTAACAAAGAAGGAGATTATGTTGAAAAATACATATTTGTCTTTGCAAAATTTGCATGTTGTGTAAATAACAAATAAATGCCTTTTCCATCATTAGGTTCAGCTTTTTTGTCATTAGGTTACAGACTTATTGATGAACCTATGTATGAGATTAATATTCACCATTGAATTAAGTGCATTGACAAAGAAGATTATGTTCAAAAATAAATATTTATGTGTTGTGTAAATATTTGTTGTTTAATAAATGCCTTTTCCATCATTAGCTTCAGCTTTTTCGTCATTAGGTTACGGACTTATTGATGAACCTATGAATGAGATTAATATTCCTTATCGAATTAAGTGTATTGACAAGGAAAGAGATTATGTTGGAAAATAAATATTCGTATGTTGTGTAAATATTTGTTGTTTAATAAATGCTTTTTTTCATTATTAAACTGCGAAGTTTAACAATTACCCATGGATTTTCAATTGGGTTCATATCTGTGCTGTTATCCGGCCATTCCTGTGTCGTCACGTTGATCCGGTTCATAAAATCTCTGAACTGACCGATGGTATGGAGTAACATCATGCATAAATATTGTGTATTGATGAATATGCAGTTCCAGTTTTTTCTGCATCATTTCCACATGCTTTAAGCCATTAATCGTTGATCCCAGAAGCCATAAGCTGAGTCCTGTCATTCCAGATTTGAACATGGCACTCGAAATCATCTGGCTTGGTTGGTGCTTCATAGACTGGATTGTGTATTTTTCATGAAGTCTCTCATCATGGGGTTTTCTAATTTTTCTTTTACGCATAATGGACTTTTGCAGGGTAGATAAATCTGACAACATAAGTGTGCTCCAGTTTTCAACTTGATTCTTCGTATTTCATCGCAATTATATCAATACATTTTTAAGACAACAATGTTAACCTCTTCTAGTCAAGATTCAGTCGTTATCTATCCTCTTTATCCGCACCATTTTCACCCCCTACGATCTCTTTCATTCATATCACCCCTTCATTTATTATAACTATTTTAGTAGTAACCTTCTACCTTGAGTGGTCCTTGAGCCTTGCATTGAGTAAATATTGGTAAGAAAATTACGTCGTTTGGATTGTTGTCCTCACCTTTACGACGTTTTGGCCGTTGTGCACTCCGACCTTCTTCAGGTGATATACGTTGGAATTTCGAATCGAACCCTTTATTTAGTCCACGGAAGTAGATTGTTCTAATTGCACGTGATTTTTGGATATCTCAGTTTCAGATAATTCCCTTCAGTTACTCAGTCCGAACCATGTAAATAGTTACAATACCTATCTCAGAAATATACACATATTGAAGAAGCTCGGAGCGTACAACGGCCGAAACACCGTCAATATGAAAATAAAGGTGAGGAGAACAGTCCGGATGATGTAAGTAGTGTAAATAGTTACAATATCTCATCTCAGAAATATAGACAGATATTGAAGAAGGCCGGAGCGTACAACTACCGAAACGCCGTGAATATGGCAATAAATGCGAGGACAACAGACCGTACGATGTAAATAGTGTAAATAGTTATAATACCTGATCTCAGAAATGTAGACAGATATTGGTAAAAAGTAAATATAAATATTTTTCTTACTGCATATCTGCCTACTGCGCACCAACTGATTTTCATGACGTTTTTTTTTTGTTAACAATAGATTTATTAACATCAGACAAATTCGATTTGTCAACAATGATTAGTCTTAGAGGAAAGATATGATGATAACTTTTACGACATGACAGAGTTGTAGATATTCATTTGTGATAAGGCCGAGTAAAGAGAACGATCTTATCGCCAGCAAGACAAGTCAAGAAGCAATTCTTTCAAGTGGCGACAGCCGGAGGAAACCGCTCTTAATGACACAAGATATCCCGCGACATTCAAATTGATTTTCAAGACGCCATGCAAATCACACCGCACTATCCGAGAGAGGTCTTTAACTTCAAGCTGAGACTAAAATGATCGTTCCGGGACGGACACAACACGTTTACTTTCTTTGGCTTTTTCCCGCACCACATTCCGCATTTTATTAGTGGTAATTTTATTTATAAGGTAAATACTTAGTAAAAAACGGGGATTTTAATAATGCTATATTATTTTAAGATATCCATGTATATTGCAATCATAATAAGTTTACTTATGAGATGTGTTGGGGGTTGAGGTAAGAAGAAAGAGTGCGAGAAAGAAAACAAAAGATAAATAAATACGGAAGGAAGGAAGAAAGAAAGAAAGCAACAGATGAAAGAAAATGGGAAAGAAAGAAACAAACAAAAAGAAAAAAGAAAAGTATGAAGGTTTTGTGATTTTAGACGGCTTCACTTGTCACTTTTGCTACGTCAAGCGAAAGCTCGTTATCAATTCCAAAAAATTCTCGTTATATTCGAGACTTCGTAGACGTTGGTACTAGTAGCAACGCGTTCCAACAGTATCCGCACTAGTAATACTTGTTCAAGTAGTAATCGTCAAATAGTATAATGATCAGAAGAGAATCGTAATCTGTATAGGTGAGAGAGAGAGAGAGAGAGTATGTAACAATAGTGGGTAGACAAGAAGAGTGAACAATGATCGTATAGTCATCATGTTACTTCCTATTTATTCACTTCCTTTATGATCACGTGATCTACTTAATAATGGAATCTCCGTGTTGCTCACAGACGATCTAGTTTCAAACCACAATGACACTTACTTTTATACAACAGAAGGAAAACGAACCAGGAGAAAAAAAAGAAAACATGAAAACAAATAATAAAAGAAAATATAAAAATGCAGAAAAGAAGACAAAAAAAAAAAGCAAAAAGAATGAGAAAAATAGAGGAAAAAAGAAAGAAAACTGGAAAGAAAGAAAACAAATAAAATGGAAAAAAGATAAGAAAAAAGAAAACGAAAAAGAAACCAGAGAAGAAAGAAAACTGGAAATAAATAAAAGAAAGAAAGAAAGAAAGGAAACATAAAAGCAAGCAAGAAAATAAGCAAAGATAGAAAGAAAGAATGAAAATTGGAGCAAATGAAAAACTGGAATGGAAGAAAAAAAAGAAGAAAAATGGGAAATGAAAGTAAGAAAGAAAACAAGCAAACAATATAAAGAATGAATAAAAACTGGAAAGACAAGCAAAATGCAAGAAAAATATGCAAAGGAATAAAGGAAAGAAAGAGGAAAAAAAGAAAGCAGGAAAAAATAAAGACAAGGGAAGAAAATATGAAAGCAAGAGAAAACAAAAGCAAAGCAAAAGAAGAAGGAAAACTGGAAAGAAAGAAAACAAACAGAAAAAAAAAAAAATGAAAGCAAGAAAGACAGCAAGCAAAAAATAGAAATGAGAAAAAAGTAAAGAGAAAACACAAGAAGAAAGAAAGCAGAAAAGAAAACGAAAAGAAAGAAAGCGGGAAAGTAAGAAAATAAAAAGAAATAAAGAAAGAGAACGAAAAGAAAGAAAAAAGCGGGAAAGTAAGAAAATAAAAAGAAAGAACGTAAAAGAAAAAGAAAGAAAAAAACAGGAAAGAAAATAAAAAAGAAAGCAAGAAAGAAAACGAAAAGAAAGAAAGGAAGCCGGAAAGTAAGAAAATAAAAAAGAAAGAATGAAAAAAAAAATTAAAAAAAAAACAAGAAAGTAACGATCTTTTTTGTGGCTGAAGTAATTTCTTATTTCCTATTGTTGTCATTGGTAGGTGTTCGAGTCCAAATAAAAACTAGATAAACAATGCTGATTTTCTACATATACAGACAGTTCCATATTCTCCCTGATGTAACCCACTTTTTTTTTTTAATAATAGTCCACTATTTCATAAATCTCTCTTTTTATAAACTACATTTGGTAGCAAGAGATTGGAGCTTTTGTGGAGCGTAGAACCACAGCTTAATTGCTGTTATTCCCAAGCCCACCCTGGCCCAGGATAGTAGCACCTGTTAGAGACCCAACTATGGACAAATAGTGTACCCCAAATAAAAACAATAAACTATAGAATTATAAAAATACCAGCAATATATTTTTATGTAAAAAAAATAGCAAAAATACTTATTTATAGTAAAATTACCAACAATACCTTTTATAGCAAAATGACCAACAATATATTTTAGCTGTAGTTAAAGGTATACAATTGCGCTCAATGTGTTTAGATTTCGGCATTGAATACCCCATAGAGGTTTCTATGCAGCTAAACAAAATAAATCTTTTTATTGTTCTACTATTCGTCTATTATATATTGCTGTCACATCTTGTCTGGTGCTTCTGCTATGTATTTAGAGATTCTAGATAAAATACAAAGAATCTACAAGGTTATTCGTCCTGATATGGCACCTCGACTTAAGTCACTTCCCTATCACCGTAACGTAAATTCTTTGTACCTTTTGTATAAATATTTTCATGGTTGTTGTTCTGATGATCTTTCTCTTTGGTAACTAGACTTTAGGAATTTAAGCGCAGTAACTGCCGAGTTCGAATTCCAGTTGGGTTGGCTACATTTACTTTAACGCCAATACCCCTGAGAAAGGTATAAATCCAGCTCTTCAGCCCCAGCAATGGGTTGATTATTTGGACTTACTAGGTCTTATAGCCTTGGTTGGCCAACAGTCTATCGCAGAGAGAAACGGCAACCTGGCGCGGGCAAATATTCTGCCTAGTCAGTCGTGAATCGAAAGAGACATGATCGCTGAAGCGTATATCATGTATGACCCTAAACTGACTAGATTGGTAGCAAGGTCTCATCGTCTTACAGTTGAAATAGCTAGATGGAACCGTAAGTTCTATGCTAACAGTTTCTTCTTTCACACATCTTGCTTGTGGAACTCCCTTTTGGCTTCTTGCTTTCCAGTCAATTTCGATCTTCAAAATTTAGATACAGTTTCAATCATTATCTTTTGTATTCCTAATTCCTGTTCTTTTATTTTCTCTTCTCATATTCTCTCACACACCATAGTCCCATGGCTCTTAATGGCTTTATTGTCTTGCTTGGGGTGAAATGATTACAAAAAGGTCAATATCTGTAAGATATTTACTCTTATAGTGCGTACTTTACAAGCAGTGATAGGAATTCAGAATCTATATCAAGGTGCCAATTGTCAAATAGTCTCTTTTTGAACAAGTCAAATGATTAAATTATAGACTAGTGAAAAACTATATTTTCTAAAGTCTCTTATGATCTTTGCAAGTGTTCGAGGGATTTCGATGGCGATTGTTTTTGAGTCGGTTTCGAAACTGATTCTTAAGAATTAATGGTAAAGAAAGTTAATGATCATTTACCATGAATTTAAAAAAAAAATCTGATCCTTAAAAACCTTGAAAACAACTTAAAAACTTTAACTCTTGAAAAATTGGTTGATTGCAAAATATTCCACTGGGCTTAGGGTGGAAAGCTAAATTATACGAGACTGGCTGGTGAAAAGTTGAAGCAACATCAAGACAACTCGAGACATGCTGAACTCAACAACTATTTTATTCAAACTCCCACTTGATCTGTTTGCTTCCAGCATTCCTTAGTGGCATCGGAAATGCTTACAATCATCATCATCATCATCATCATCATCATCATCATCATCAACAACAACAATACTGATGTTGTTATAAACAGAAAAAAGGGCTGCATGAAAAGTACATTGCAATATATTTAGCAATGTGGCGTGTCCAAAGAAGATGATAGCTAGCGTGATCAAAGGATTAATCTTTCATATTCGACAGAAAATTTAGGATTAAAGGAATATATGATACGACATGGAATCACGTAACTAAGTACACATTGACAGGTTTAATGTATATTGGAAGTTCTGAATAGAAGTATTAATTTCGTATATGGGTCGATTGCTAGTAAAAAGTCCTACAAGAACTGTTCTATTATTAGAAAAATGCTTTTAATGTCATATCCCTATAGGACTCAGGCGATCATGGCTTTCCAAAGATTCCTTTATTATCTGAAATTTGTCATGCATACTTGGAAAAGATAGTAGATAGGATTCCCGTTGCCTTCTCCAAGTTTTGAAAGTCAAAGTTTTCCCACTTTTTATACTAAATTTCAACCAATACAATGCCCAAGAGCCACTCACGGTAGAGTGTTACTGAATGAGGATGGGATATGAACATAAGAAAAGGTAGAAGGAAGTGAAGATTATGAGGATGAGGAAGATAGATAGCGATTGAAATCTGACTTGAAGAGGTTAATATTATAGTGTTCAGGGGAAAATAGATATTTATTTCAGAAAGTCACATTTCTCGAGAGAAAAAGTTTATCTGAGGGAAATTTCCTCCTTACAAATAGAATACTGAGGAAATATGGGTGAGTAAAGTCCGTGGACGTATCATTGGGAGTCCTAGCTGTAAATGTCTGAACTGATAGATTGGCGCGCATCTGAGCATTTGCCATATAAATAGCTATCGAATATAGGCTTATAGCGTTGTGACTGTGGGAAAGAGGTGGTAGGATGGAAAATGTCACCCCGAAATATTTAACCTATACTTAGGGAAAGAAGAGACTAATTTATGCCTTTTTCAAGAACATTAGTGCGTAAGTGAACGCAGTAAACTAAGCTGTAATTTCAGCAAGGTTCATTGATTTCACTTCTCTCATACAAGGAAAAGTTGGCCATATATAGTTCTATAATAAAAAAAAAAGTATTACAATTGATAACATCAGGTGCATACGTGGTGGGCTGAAAAATTTATAGGGTGACTATGAAGGAGTGATGCTAGAGCTGTGAAATCTTGCATACATTAATTTCAACTCTTATTAATAACTGAATTATTTCTTTCCAGGTACGAGGGCGGGCAGAAACGTTCATAGGTTGACTATGAAGAACTGATGCTAGAGCTGTGAAATCTTGCATACATTAATTTCAACTCTTATTAATAACTGAATTATTTCTTTCCAGGTACGAGGGCGGGCAGAAACGTTCATAGGTTGACTATGAAGAACTGATGCTAGAGCTGTGAAATCTTGCATACATTAATTTCAACTCTTATTAATAACTGAATTATTTCTTTCCAGGTACGAGGGCGGGCAGAAACGTTCATAGGTTGACTATGAAGAACTGATGCTAGAGCTGTGAAATCTTGCATACATTAATTTCAACTCTTATTAATAACTGAATTATTTCTTTCCAGGTACGAGGGCGGGCAGAAACGTTCATAGGTTGACTATGAAGAACTGATGCTAGAGCTGTGAAATCTTGCATACATTAATTTCAACTCTTATTAATAACTGAATTATTTCTTTCCAGGTACGAGGGCGGGCAGAAACGTTCATAGGTTGACTATGAAGAACTGATGCTAGAGCTGTGAAATCTTGCATACATTAATTTCAACTCTTATTAATAACTGAATTATTTCTTTCCAGGTACGAGGGCGGGCAGAAACGTTCATAGGTTGACTATGAAGAACTGATGCTAGAGCTGTGAAATCTTGCATACATTAATTTCAACTCTTATTAATAACTGAATTATTTCTTTCCAGGTACGAGGGCGGGCAGAAACGTTCATAGGTTGACTATGAAGAACTGATGCTAGAGCTGTGAAATCTTGCATACATTAATTTCAACTCTTATTAATAACTGAATTATTTCTTTCCAGGTACGAGGGCGGGCAGAAACGTTCATAGGTTGACTATGAAGAACTGATGCTAGAGCTGTGAAATCTTGCATACATTAATTTCAACTCTTATTAATAACTGAATTATTTCTTTTTCCAGGTACGAGGGCGTGCTGAAAAGTTCATATGCTCATTATAAAGGACTCATGCTAGAGCTGTGAAATCTTGCATACATTAATTTCAACTCTTATTAATAACTGAATTATTTCTTTCCAGGTACGAGGGCGGGCAGAAACGTTCATAGGTTGACTATGAAGAACTGATGCTAGAGCTGTGAAATCTTGCATACATTAATTTCAACTCTTATTAATAACTGAATTATTTCTTTCCAGGTACGAGGGCGTGCTGAAAAGTTCATATGCTCATTATAAAGGACTCATGCTAGAGCTGTGAAATCTTGCATACATTAATTTCAACTCTTATTAATAACTGAATTATTTCTTTCCAGGTACGAGGGCGGGCAGAAACGTTCATAGGTTGACTATGAAGAACTGATGCTAGAGCTGTGAAATCTTGCATACATTAATTTCAACTCTTATTAATAACTGAATTATTTCTTTCCAGGTACGAGGGCGGGCAGAAACGTTCATAGGTTGACTATGAAGAACTGATGCTAGAGCTGTGAAATCTTGCATACATTAATTTCAACTCTTATTAATAACTGAATTATTTCTTTCCAGGTACGAGGGCGGGCAGAAACGTTCATAGGTTGACTATGAAGAACTGATGCTAGAGCTGTGAAATCTTGCATACATTAATTTCAACTCTTATTAATAACTGAATTATTTCTTTCCAGGTACGAGGGCGGGCAGAAACGTTCATAGGTTGACTATGAAGAACTGATGCTAGAGCTGTGAAATCTTGCATACATTAATTTCAACTCTTATTAATAACTGAATTATTTCTTTCCAGGTACGAGGGCGGGCAGAAACGTTCATAGGTTGACTATGAAGAACTGATGCTAGAGCTGTGAAATCTTGCATACATTAATTTCAACTCTTATTAATAACTGAATTATTTCTTTCCAGGTACGAGGGCGTGCTGAAAAGTTCATATGCTCATTATAAAGGACTCATGCTAGAGCTGTGAAATCTTGCATACATTAATTTCAACTCTTATTAATAACTGCATTATTTCTTTCCAGGCACGAGGGCGGGCAGAAACGTTCATAGGTTGACTATGAAGAACTGATGCTAGAGCTGTGAAATCTTGCATACATTAATTTCAACTCTTATTAATAACTGAATTATTTCTTTCCAGGTACGAGGGCGGGCAGAAACGTTCATAGGTTGACTATGAAGAACTGATGCTAGAGCTGTGAAATCTTGCATACATTAATTTCAACTCTTATTAATAACTGAATTATTTCTTTCCAGGTACGAGGGCGTGCTGAAAAGTTCATATGCTCATTATAAAGGACTCATGCTAGAGCTGTGAAATCTTGCATGCATTAATTTCAACTCTTCTTATAAATAACTACATTATTTCTTTCTCGGTAAACCGATATCTGACTATTGAAAGAAAACTTCAAAAGTAACAAGTAGCAAATTCTTTTGAAAGGGACTTCATTCAGATATGGTTGTTATATTGGGGTATGATGCGCCAACTTTATCAACAGTGCAAAAGTGGGTAGCTGAATTTAGGAGGGGGAGGGAGAGCCTAATGTTGATTCAAATTCTGGATGTCATGCGAGAGAAACATTGATCGCAGTAATGGTGATACCATATCTGCTGTTGATGACTTTTTTGTTTTTTTTAACAACAGGATGAAAATTTCTTCACCAATGGGCCCCAACACCGATGGAAGAAGCGTGTGTACCGCAAGGGGACTATGTTGAAAAATAAATATCATTTCTTCACATTCCATGGGAGTATGTTGGTCAGCCTATGAACTTTTGGAGGCACGGTGGAGTAATGGATAGCGGCTTGGATTGAGGAATCGGAGAGCCGAGTTCAAATTCCAGTCGAATCCATTACATTCACTTACGTGCTAATACCCTTGGGAAAGGTGTGAATCCTCTTTCTTCTCCCTCCAGCTCTGGGTAAATAGCAGGACAGACTGGGTTCGATAGCCTTGGATAGCAACTGGTCTAGGAGAAGGAAAACTATGAATTCAAAACCTGTTCTTAGATGAGGGTGAATGGAGTCTCTCTGAGCCTTGGTTGGCAATCCATTTAGTGATGATGTCACGATAAAAAACACCCTTGATAGCCCGAGCGAAGCATCAAGAATTCAGCTATTGACAAGATTATGAACTACATCAATCAAAGTATTGGTGAGTTCAATCTCGGCTGAGGCCGCAAGATGATGATGAACTTTTCAGCCATATGAGGAATATTGAAAAATTTCCTCTTGACATTTGGAAAGAGGACTGTTCTTGTAGAATTTGCGAAATATATTTTCGTTTTTAAATGTCATGTCCCTTTACTTTTTTGGCTTATATTTATCACCTGGTCCAGATCATACCTTTTCCTTGTACCTGGAATGAACATAATGTACCTTTACTTTTAACATGTCTAATACGTATTTATTCTTACTATAGATCTTAAAAAATATTGATTCGTTTCTATTATTGTTATAATAAGCCAAAGTTGTAGATTTGATAACGAACTGTTCACTCCGACATCCAGTGTAAAAAATATATGGTCTTTCCTTACTTGGTTTACTTGTCCCAGTGATTCCAAGATCGAAGCCATCTGGAGTTCCAACTCCTGTAGGGACATCCATGGTAGTAGGGTCGAAGAGGAAAGACCAGACTGTATGCGACCAATCCGTGAAAACCTCAACGGCACAATAGGCAAAGATCTACACGGTCTAAACGGCCGAACCGGCGGAAGATGGAAGCGCCAGTCAGGATGGCATAACCAACGTGGACCATCACAGACAAAGCATCAGACAACCCAATGCAACCAGGTTTGCTAGATTTCAAATTTGAGCCACGAGGGAGGCGTTACTGGTTAAGTGTGTGGGCTTCTCTGTCGGGCAGAATTGTCCACCAAAATCAAATTCACAAGAATGGCTTTGTCAAATTTTGATTCACAGCCATCTCCGCTAACGCCACCAGAGGAGAGAAATGAAATAGGGAGCGAGGATGGACAATGCCGATGCTCGGGTGCGAGCTGGTGCCGACAACAAACAAACTTCTTCTCTCCTTAAATGGAATTCTTGTATTCCTGCTATCTCTGAAGATGTGAAAATGGTAGATCACTTGTATCACTCCAGTAAATACCTAACTCCTGCTGAGAATGGGCATAAGGAAAGCGTATGATGATCTCGATGCTCGGATGCGAGCTGGTGCAGGCAGCAGCAACATGGATATAGCTTCTTCTTTCGAAAATTCTGTCACTTGAGGACGGCTTCATACAGCTTCCTTTTCTTTAATAACCGTGATTTTGTCCATTTGAGTGATTTCTTCTTACCTCCTTCATGTTCTGGAATTCAGAGGTGTAGCAACGACGGAAACGCAAAGGACACTCATAATTAACAGGTCACATAACGAGGAAAGAAGGCTTAGAAAATTTTATACTGAGGGGACATATTGAATGCAAGTGAGAATAGAGAAAAACAGCGCATCACCTACCTAACGAGCTTGTGTAAATGGATAACAAAACGGGGGTTAAATGAGATAACAAAGAAATAATTACAAAGGAAAAGAAATCGTGGAGAGCCATGATCGTCGACGTCCTGAATGAATAAAGAAGAAGACTTCTCCTAGATTGGCTGCAATTCCAGTTTATTCTGTTATTTTACCTATAGATGGTAGGAGGAAGGCAGTCGGATTTATGCCTTTCCCAAGGACATTAGATGCAAAAGCGAACACAACAGACCAGAAGTCGAACTTGGTTCGCCGATTTCACATTCCAGGCCGATAACTGTTACGCCAACCACACATCCTCAAGATGTAAGATTTAATTTTCTTCGTATATAGTTATGATATAATGTCTCGAGATAAGGAATTCTTCGTATCAATTCTTAATTACTTTTCTTATTAATATATTAAAACTCGTAGCAAAAATGTTTCCTTGCGAACAAGCAAATACTTTGGGGCAAAATGAATTGATGGTCTATATCCTATCAGTCTGATGTTTGATATTATATTTTATCTACGTAAACAAAGAAAAGAGTGCTGGATTGTTATGTGATATCAATTCTCTTATATAGCGGTGAATGCTGGAAAATCTCGGCACGGATGAGGAGAAAACTAGACGCAAGAGAAATGCAAAAGGATACTGAGAATACAATGAACGGAGCGAGTAAGCATCGAGAAAGAAAATGGCGGTAAAAAGAACACAGGAAAAGATTGTGGAAATTCCTTTGACATATAAGGAGGAAGGAGGGATTGGAGAACTTAACACTCATAGGGCATAGCAATGGAAAGAGAGATGGGGGAAGGCAATGAGCAACCTACCTGACAAGTGAATGGATGGCAGAACGTGGACCGCTAGTCTTACTGCAAAAGTGAACAGGGGTAGGAAGTTTGGAGGGCCATGACCACCTATATACTAAAGGCATATAGAAGAAAAATAATCTATATTATATATTTAATGATATATGTTAATTTTAATCACATATATTTCTGAGATGAGGTATTGTAACTACACTATTTACATCGTTTGGACTTTTGTCCTCATCTTTATTGTCATCTTCACGCGTTTCGGCTGTTGTACGCTCCAGCCTTCGTCAGCATCTGTCTCTATGTCTTTGATGAGGTATTGTAACTATTTACACTATTTACATTGTTCGGACTGTTGTCCTCATCTTTATTGTCATCTTAACGCGTTTCGGCCGTTGTATGCTCCGACCTTCTTCAGGTGATATACGCTGGAATTTTGAACACTTTATTTAGTCCACGGTGGTAGATTGTTCTGCTTCCACGTGCCGTGACTTTCCTGGATACCCCAGTTTTCATTTATCTCCCTTTAGTAAATTAACTCATCAAGTTTTTGTTCACCTCGGGCGTGGGCAGGTATTGAACTCACAACACTTGAGTGATGAAATCATATTTTTTATTATGTTTATTTATTATATTCTTATATTATTCATAAGTCTGTAGCTGATTTTTATTGTATTCTTATTCATGATGTTTGATAGTTTACTATTTTTTGGAAAAAGTTTATCAATTAATTTAAAGGATAATTTTCCTATTTTTATTATCATTGTATTGTTATAAGGCGAGTTAAACCAAATTATATTTCTTTTTCTTTTCTTTTTGTATGTATTATTGGTAGTTATATATTCTAATTTATTCATATATCCACTTTTTCTTAATGCCGATATATATAAACATTGTTTTATTTTCATTAGATATTTTTGTATTGCTAAAATTAGTTGCAATACTCTTATTAATAGATATTGGTATATATTTGAATTGGTGAGTGATTTGAGTTTTTGTTTATGTATATAGGGTTATTATTTGTTTTGTTATATAGTTTGTATGTATTGTTAATGAAATTATATGTAATATCTAGAAAAAAATAATATTTTTAAGATAGATTTTATGTCTATTATAAATCCTAATTTTTTGAATATTTCTATTATTTATTTTCTTTTTTTTCTATTTTTCTACCATTGCAATTTCTTATAATTATTAAACCATCATCTCTATATAAGCCTATATTTTTTATATTAATTATATCTGATAAATTATGTATAACGTATATTCCTATTATTTCGTTTTAACTTCATCATAATTACCCATGATTACGTCAAAGTTATTGCTATTGTGCTTTTTTAACCATATTTTATTGTTGTAGTATAATAGTTACTTTCTACAATGTTTAATTATATGTAATTCTTCTTGAATGTTTATGTGTTATTTAGCTAAATTTAACCCTTTAGTTAATGTATTTTCGGTAATTGATAGATAAAAAGTCTTTAATGTTTACTTGTATAAAAGTACAGTTATTTTGTTTGTCGTATTGTTGAACTAATTCATGGTTTCTTTTGTATTCTTCCATTGATTTATATTTAATATTTTTCTTAATTTTGAACATTTTTTGTTCTACTATTTGTTTGCTACTTTTTCCTATATTACTTTTTGTAGCATTTAATAATCTACATGTAGATTTATTTAAAAAATATCTTTATGAACTTTTAGTTTAATAAATGGTTCTTCCTTGGTTAATTGTTTCATTCTGTTATCTAATTTTAATTTTGTTGTATGTATGTACCTCTTTTCGATTAGTTTATTATAATTAACAGGATCCATTTTATATATTGTTCTTGATTTACCTGCTTGAATAAATAGATTATTTGAATTATTTATTAATTTAATGTCGTTAAATAATTGTTTTTGAAATTTATTATTGTTTTTTCGTGTTTTCATTTCATTTATAATATCATTTCAAAATCAATCAGATCTTCTTGATTTGGTTGACATTTTGTTGACGAAAATCCGAAATTCTTTCTGTTATTAGAGTTACTATCATCGCTAAGAAAGTAAAATACATTCCATTTTAAACATCTTATAAAATTTTGTATTTTTTCAATAATTTTAATTTTGTATTCTTTTATATTTGCTGTAGGAATATTTTTGTGGAATGTTCCAATAGAATAGGGTTTGTAGATTTTCCGGAATATGAAAAATCAACAATCTGTAAAGTGCCCATCTTGGAACAGTTTTTACACGAGATTCTTGATAAAGATTACAGACATCTTCGGATTACATTTATATTTTCGTTGTCCTGTTATTACCGGGAAGTAAAAAACAAAAACAAATCTATTTTCATACCTGAAGATGTCTGTAGGAACAGACGAAAGCTTGTAAAAAACTAAAAAAAGACCTTATGCAACTGGAATTTATAAATAGGGATCATAACATTCATATACAGTTTTCGGGGTTAATGTACTTTATTAAAATTGTTTGCGAAGATGTATTCTCGCCATTTAAATCATTAATTTCTATATCTGTGTTTTGTATGAATGATTCATGTAATGATATATATATATATATATATATATATATATATATATATATATATATATGAAAAACTGAAAATTTCTTGTGACGCGTTTCATCCGTTAGAATTTCATCGGACTGGGCTTTGTTGATATTGTGCAGGAAACGAGAGACGCAGGTAGTTTCAAAACTTTTGAAAGAATATTTTTTTGTTTCAATATAGACAAATTCATCTGTATTCTTATTAATCTCTTTTAAGTAGGTACTTCCACGAGATTGCTAAAAAAAGAGCATAGCATGATGAAAAACACGCCAAACTTGACGAAAACAAAATTTTATTGTCTAAATGTTTATGTTCTTATGAAGAGGAAAGACCAAAATTTATTTTAACTATTTTTAAAAATGTTTCCTTCTTTTTAGAACATTTTAAATTTTGATTAAAAAAAAACCTTGTTTCTGTTTCTGTCACCGGAACTAGTAAAATAACATATACAATTTTTAGCGCGTTTTTTTTTGTATGACACACATTAATTTGGAAAATCTTGCAAAAATACAAATAATTGACTGATATTAATGAAACTTTCAGAAACTATTTACGGATGATCGAAATTATTATAAATATGTTTTTTTTTATTAAATTCATGGCAGAAATTTTTTTTATATTTATTACCCCCAATAACTAATTTTATGAAAACTCTAGAAATTCGATGGAGTCCACATTAGTGATTACAATAGTTAAAAGCACAAGGCTTTGAGGAATGCAAATCATGTTTTTTTTGGTTTTTAATTGCCCCCCTACCTGAAAATCAGTTCTGAATTGTAACATACAAAACTCAATATAACAAAGATATTATTTAATTTCAAATGCTTTTATTTGCTTTTAGTTGTTTTTATCAACATGGAAAATGTTTTCTGAAAGCAAAAATATTTTCGATGAAAAATTAATTTTTAATACAATTATTTGTTATTTCTTTAATTATAATAGATTTTTACATTTAAGTTGTTAAAATATAAAATTAGTTAAAAGCCGCATCGGGTTTCCTAAGTGTCCTTATGAGATAGATTTTTTTAGCGCGTTGTAAATTGTATCATTTTGACTAATCTGAAGATCCGCATTAATTAAGAAATGTAATTTTGTGTTTATAATCGGGCTGTAATTATAAAGTACAGAAGGCCAACCAGAATACAATTAAGTTGCTTTATTTGAGTTAATCATTGTTCTTCGTTCTTAAGGCCTTTACTTTAGCGAAACACGTGTCGTGAAGTTAATTTGATTTTTCAATTTTAACTGAGAAGGGTACCTACAAGTGTCAGTATCATCTTATGAAATTTATATGATCTTATTTTTATATTAATCTCAGTTATGACATTTTTCCGTAAATGGAATATCAAAATTAATAATAAAATGAATGGAAATACAAATAACACAGTAAATGTAGTAAATATACATAAAATTATAGTATTTTATGTACAGTTCTGATAAAATTTCATAAGAAAGGTACCTATAAATTAATTAGATACTTTTCTTATGGAATTTAATCTCACTCTTAACAGTCTTATTTTAATTTCTTTATAATATATTTTCCATAATGCATTGTAAACGTATGGGTGAAATCTCAGTACAAAAAAAAAAAAAAAAATTAGAGTGCTGAAAGTTTTCCTTAAAAACAACGAGGTAAATAATTTGTTCACTTAAATGTAAATAACTTCACTTCTCTCCTTCCGTAGAAGGAAATATCCTCACGTAGTCCGTCAATATGTCATTCATCACCTGTCAAGTGACCCAAAAGTTTATGACCTGCGTTGTTTTATTTTCAAATTACATCTTTTCGGCGCAGAAGCTAAGTTAAGCTTGGTTCAAAATATCTTAAATAAACGTTATAATTTGTGATTTTCTTAAAATAAGTGTTGAAAAAATTATAATTGATTTTTAAAAGAATTTCAAACTGAAATTTTCATTTTGTTTATAAAATAGAAAAAAATGGTTGCCATGATCGATTTTGCTGACTCAAAAAAAAAAAAAAAACAAGATTTTAACGAAAATTTCGGACGTGCTAAGAACGATTAAAAAATGTAAAAAATACCCCCAAAATACGTTGATCTTAATAACATAAACATTCAGACGATAAAATTTTGTTTGGCGTCTTTTTCATCATGCTATGCTCTTTTGGAGGTACTTACTTTTAAGCCTACACGCTCCGTCAAATGATCCCTGGGAAACATCAAATTCACAATTTCCAGCATTTCTTTTTTACTTATCATGCACAGTAGTTATGGTAACGTACTGACTTACGGCAGTGTTTCATGATAGCAACATGTTCATTTGTTTTTCTCCACATTACCGTCGGTACGTATATAAGCGTGTAAACCTCATCCCCGGTATAGACGTGTATATACGTTTTCACAGAAAGTGTATTTCAGACAGAGACGAATAAACACGTCCAAAACAAAACGTTTAAAAACAAGCTACAGACGTCTTTATACGGCGATCTTGAATCTATTTTATGCCCTTCTGAGCTTGAAACGAGTCGAATTGTCAACTGATACGTCTGGTAGAAGTGTTAGCCACCGTTCAGGATCTTCAAGAAGCCTCAGTTTCTTAGTTACTATGAAACGTTTGTTCCAAAATAATTTGCGGGGAAGGGGTTTCTGGCAAAAATGTTTTAACTTTTAGTAGCTGATGATCTACAAGTTAAACAGCAGTAGCAGTAAGATTTTTTAGTTTTTTATTCACTATATTTTAGGAAAAAATATATTTTGTATTATGCGAAAGTACATTCGGCACTTTTTTTTATTCGCATAATTGTTTTTCTGGAAACAGCAAGCTCTTGGCTTGGCGTTTAAGTTTTGTTTTATTACAATTATATATATATATATATATATATATGAGTGAGTGTGTGTGTTTAGTCAATACGTACTTCCTTCTTGGAACACTTTTTATCCTAAGATTTATTTTCTGGACTCAGTCCAGATTTAAAAAAAAAGAAGAAATCATTCACATTACTTTTCTCTTTATTTTTCTCAGCGCTAAATGCCTTGTTGATATCTTTTAACATTTTAATGTATTAATACATTTCTCGGCTTGGAATTGTTTCTGTTTTACTACCTTCTAGTATGTAACACGTCCTTGACGTTAGAAATTCAGATATGTATATATACAATATGTATTATTATTATTATTATTATTATTATTGAGAAGAAATTTGAGTTTTCTAATTCTTATGGACGCCAAAGATGAGATAAGTAAAAAAACCCCAAAAAACTCAAACATATTTATACTTTCAATATGGGGTACATTTCAGTAGTGCCAAAATATTGTTATTGGGAGTGATTTATTCCATTGAGGTAGATAAACATAGATTTCTCAAGATTATACGACTTTTCCTTCTAGTCTAACAACCACCTATAACATCAGAGAGCATAGCTTACTCTGCTTTTGAGTATCTATCTATCTATCTATCTATCTATCTATCTATCTATCTATCTATCTGTTGTAGCATGCCTACAGACGATAATGGGTATGCCCCGATTCATATAAATACAGTAGTAAATGTCGGTCTGCAGTTGGAGATTCATTGTGGAATTTACCTGACTCACTTCTAGCAGTTGACGACTTCTTCTAGGCGCCACTGGCGAATGTGTTGTTCTTGTCCTAAGTATTATCGTTAATTGCCAACCTTCATTTGATTATTTTATTCAGTATCATTCCCTAGGTTACAACACTATCTATCTATAATTCTAAGGCGATTTATTTTTTAACCAATTTTTATTTTCATACTTCGGCCTGAATATTCCAAAAAATCTTATGAAAGACAAAATGCGACCTCCTGCAGGATTCGAATCTGAGGTTCCCCCACCCATTGTAGATGAAAGTAAATACCGTTTAAAAAAAAAATTTAACTCAAATATGGGTATCCACTAAAAATAACGTTTTAAGTGAAAAAATATAGTAGTTTCAATTCAGTTTTGCTTCTCCTAGACCGGTTGCCAACCAACACTGGAGGCCCCAGTGTACTATGTACCCCTAGCTATTGGGAAGAGATGGATTCATACTTTTCACAAGAGTATTCGCACGTAAGCCAATATAATGAACTCGACTGGATACGAAACTGGGCAGAGATGTATATTTCGAGAATCAGAAAAATCTGTATCTAAACTTTCTATTCGGTCTTTGATTGGGCGTCATGTCCTCTGTGGCCGAGAGATCAAAGCACGTCAGATCTAATGAAGGTTTCGCCTAGGGGAACACAGGTTCGAATCCTTCCGGAAAGCGCATATTCAAAATTTCTTGAATATTCAGGCCGGTACATGAAAATAAATAAATATACTGTTTAATAAATTGATATAATGGAATATGCATACACCTGTGTTCCCCCCTCACTGGAATATGATTGGCTGGTGTCCGTCATAACTACCGACGGACGTGTAGGATAGTCAAGAGCCTTAGTCTGGGAGCTAAGTCTATAACGACGCCCATTGGACTACGCCATTGATCGACACTTCTTACCTACGACTACGACGCGTACCAGTCGATTACTGCTACCCTATTCTACTTGGTTATAGTAGCCAAAACCACTTAGCTACTTCGATCAAATATATCCCTTTCCGGGACATATCATAAATAAACAGACTATTTACTCAAATATGGGTTTCCACTAAAAAACGTTTAAATAATGAAATATGTCGGATTAATAAACGAAAAATCCCTTCTTAAAATATATATATATGTATATTTGATATATGATAGAAGTTCCATGATCTATGAATCACCTACGACTCGGTTACTTCCATTTACTAGACTGGTGTTGAGACAATGTAGAATACAAAAACCTGATAACAAAGAAAAAACAGAGTTCAAATTATTCAAATCTAATTTAAAAAGAACAGTTGAGCCAAAAAAATATCAATCGTTCATCAACTTAACGTAAATAACTTTCTGGTGCGATAGTGTAGATTAAAATCCGTCTTTCTGATAATGCTGTTTGGTCGACGTCACATCATTATCATCATGTATACAATTAGCATTTTCCGCTAATTGTATACATGAATTATACATATGCATTTTCTGCTTTGGTCAGCACTGCCCTCAATCTCAAAATTGTGGTTCATGTTGACATTCAAGGCAGAATAGGGCAATGGCTTGCTGGTTCCTTTTTGCACCGAGGATGTTGGGGTTACTTCGTCCCCCGTCTCTCAGAAGTTAAAGAAGCAGAACCTAGAAGTTTATCGATATAGAGAGTGCAGACGTAGGAATCAACATTGCATTTGAACTGACAGTTTCACTCCTCACGTAAATCTTCGGGTCATGTGTTGAAGATCGCTTGATGCAGAAACTGTCTTTCTGTGAATCCACCAAAGCCAAAAAACAGCACGTATACTCAAACTTGATCTTCCCCGGAAAAAACATAAAACAAATATGCTTTGAATTAAGGCGTTTTTTTTCTTGACTCGTTCTCGGAGTTTCGTTCCTGCAGGCACGCCGACCCAATGCACGAAAATGTGTAGGGCTGTTCACTGATGCATATCTCCTACGGTTTACGCATTGGGGTCAGGTTTGTGGAGTCCTAAATAAAAATGGTTTTGAACACTATTTTCTGATTGGAAGCCGCTGAGTCCTGCAAATTAATCCTAGGTCATTCGTCTGGGGCATAAGCAAAAGCATCGATCTCCTGGTGAGGATCAATCTCACTACACAGTTGAAAAGACAGTTTACTATTAATTTCCTCATGCCGAGTCACCCAAAGTAATTAATTGATTGATACGTTTTCTACAGCTTTTCAACCCATTACAGTTTATTTGAAGCCAGAAAATACTTTTAGATCGTAAGGATTCCCTTTTTTTTTTTTAAAGATAATAATGCTTTAATATTTGCTAATTAACTCATAGCTAAGTGGCGAAGAGGTGGATTCATACCTTTGCCAAGTGTATTTGCATATAAGTTAATATAACTAACCTAACGGGGATTGGAACTCGGATCTCCGATTAACAATTCTGAGCCATTATCCATTGCACCATCCGCACATCCAAGCTTACAGCACCAGTTATTCCCAAATGATCACCTATCTGATCAGGCCCTAAGTTGCTTAACTTCGGTGATCGTACGGGAACCGGTGTTTCAATGCGACGTGGCCGTGAGCCTGCCCAACGTAATGGCAATGGTTAGATTAACCGTTTCCTTATAAGGAAACTGTTGTATCATTCCTACAGACGATAATGGGTATGTCCCCATTCACATAAATACAGTAGTAAACTGTTGGTCTGCGGTATTGCCATAGAAAAGAGGTATGTAATCATTTTTATTAAAATAATAATACCTTTGAGTATACTTGTATGTAATTAGATCAGATTGATTCAAGTGTTGCAGACTTGTAACAGACTGCGCAATAAGGTAAAAAAAAACCCAACTTTATTCCTATTTTGTTAGTCTTTTTCTATTTTTAGTTTCTTTCGTTTCTCCTTTATTTTCGATACTATATCTATTTATGACATAGGTATTCAGGCTCCACAGTTTCATGATCTTTTTAGCTTTAGAACTACAATATTTATTCCTTGAATTTCTTTCTCGCTCTTTCATTCCATCTGCTTTGGTCTACTTTTTCTTTGTTTATTGATTTATTCTTTTATTTTTTTCACTGCTTGTTTTTACCTTCGTTTTTTTTTTCGTCTTCCACAAAATTTTAGCCATTTTTTTTCTTCGTTTTAAAGGATATTTTATACTTTCTTCTCTTCCTTTCTCACCTTTCAGTCTTTTCCTACTTCATTCCTGCTTTCCTACTTCTTTTCCGCCTTTTTCCTTCCTTCCTTCCTTCCTTCCTTCCTTCCTGCTCCCTATATCTTTTTCTTCCCGAGTCCCCGTCTTTCTTATTTTCGTTCACCCTTTATTTCCTCTCTGTATCTTACTTATTTTTATTCAGCTTTTCTTTCTTCCGTATTTTTTATTTTCGTTCATCCTTTCTTTCTTTCTTTCTTTCTTTCTCTTGCTTGTTTTCATTCAGCCCTTCCTTGCTTATATTCATTTATTCTTTCCTTCCTTCCTTCCTTCCTTCTTTCTTTCTTTCTTTCTTTCTTTCTTTCTTCCTTCCTTCCTATTTATATTCATTTATTCTTCTCTTTCTTCCTTCCTACTTATCTTCCTTTTTGCTTTCTTACATTCATTTACACTTCCATTGCTTACTCTCTCTCTTGTTTACTTCAATTCGCTATTTCCTTTCTTCTCTCCCTCTCTTATTTTAATTCGTATCTTTCTAAGATGATTTACTAAACGCGAGCCCTCACTGCCAAACTCCTCTCGCTGAGAGATGGCTCGTGATTAACAAAGGGGGGATTGCTGCGCACCAGCCTCATCGATCAAGAACCCTTTTCTTTATTGCTGATTAAATGCCGACATGTCAGTCGATCACCAAACTATTGGCCTGCCTGTCTGTCTCCTTATGTTGGACAGTGTTGGTCCTTTCCGAAACCTGAAATTTCTCTTGTTTCAATTGTCTTTGATTCCGGCTGGCAGAAATAATTGGAGCCAATCGCAGGCAAATGCCAATCTTTGGAAGCTATTAAAAGTTCCGTTCCAGTGTAGCAAAGTCAGCTGTTAGCCTTTCGTAACGACTAATCTTCTCTTCTTCAACGTTTTATTTCCCGCCGCACTGACAGATTGAAATTCGGGTTTTTTTTTTCATTTTCACTCTTTATTTTTTTCTTTTAATTTACTCTGATATTTTTTAATGTTCACTTATTTTAATTACTTATCGCGTTTACTTTTATAATTCACTACTTTTCGTTTCTTCTATCTATCTATCTATCTATCTATCTATCTATCTATCTATCTATCTATCTGTTTAATTTTGTACATATCCTCTATCTGTTTAATTTTGTACATATCTATCTATCTATCTAGCTCTGCCGAAGGGTAGGGTTTCGTTCGGGGAGGTTGACGGAACTAGCCCGCTTGGACGGGTTTAGATGGGTTTTATTTTTTTCTGGGCCTACGGGCTCAGACATACCCACATTAAAAGGCCTTGTGCCACATTCAATTCCCTGTGGATGAATTGATAAATACCATCTATCTATCTATCTATCTATCTATCTATCTATATATCTATCTATCTATCTATCTACTAAAATGTTCTACTTCTTATCTATCTATCTATCTATCTATCTATCTATCTATCTATCTATCTCAGTCTGTTCGCATCTATCTATCTATCTATCTATCTATCTGTTTAATTTTGTACATATCCTCTATCTGTTTAATTTTGTACATATCATTCATCTATCTATCTATCTATCTATCTATCTATCTACTAAAATCTTCTAAAATGTTCTATCTATCTATCTATCTATCTATCTATCTATCTATCTATCTATCTATCTATCTACTAAAATGTTCTACTTCTTATCTATCTATCTATCTATCTATCTATCTATCTATCTATCTATCTATCTATCTATCTAATTACAAAAATGTTATACTTCTTATCTATCTATCTATCTATCTATCTATCTATCTATCTATCTTAAAACCAAGTTTCTGTTGTTATCTATCCTCATAATTTTTTACTTTCAACCAACTCTTCTTTCAGTCATATCATACATCTCATTCATTAAAAACATTTTAGCGATAACACACTAACTTGTGTGACTCTCGAGTTTTGTATTAGGTCACTTGTATCTATCTAATTATCTCTCTGTTTCGCCTTCTCTTTTTTTTCTTTCTTCCTAGATAGATTGATACCATCCGATTCGCATCTATCTATTCTCCAACTATACAATTTTTCTTCCTTCCTGGATATTTTATTTAGTTTAGCTGAGTACGGTGCAAAGACAAATGGAAAAAAATGCGAATAGTATAATTGTCTTGCACCAATTCTCTAAATGAAGTGGATCATCCTGTTTTGAAAATCATCATTTAAAATCCTATCTTTTGACCTAGGCTTAACAACAAAGCACTGTTGAATACAAGAGTGAGGAATAAGCTGCTATCTCCGTCAGTCTTAGATTATTTCTTATTATCAAGTCAAATGGGGAAAAATGGTAGCTGGAATATTTGCGTACCCTGTTACAAATAGGCCACTTTTCCAGTTTCACCTTCGTTCAAACATTACATCTAATGCTACTAGTTTAAATAAAGCAAGAAAAATAAGATGAAAAGAATACTAGTCAAAAACGAATAATTTTACCAAACTTTACTTAAGATATTTAAATAATTTTACATTTAATACTACTATTGTAAATAAAGCAAGAGAAATATAACAAAAAAAATACTAGTCAAAAACGAATTTTAAGCCTTACTTAAGATTGTAGTGAGAAAAGTACGCAGGCGTAGGCTTTAAGAAAGCTTTATTCAACTATTTATTCATTATTATAAAATATACGATAATTGTGGCAAGCTTTATTCAACTGAGAATACAAGGTTGACGTATAGTGTTCTTTATAGTCCCAGTAAACGAAAATAGCTCTCTCAAAGAGAGAAGTAACGAAACAAGAAGAGACCACTCTTGATTATTCATAACAAAGATTTTAAAATAATTTTACATTTAATAGTACTATTGTAAATAAAACAAGAGAAATAAAATGAAAGAAATACTAGTCAAAAACGAATAATTTTAACAACGCTTCACTGAAGATATTTAAATAATTTTACATTTAATACTACTACTGTAAATAAAGCAAGAGAAATAAAAAGAAAGAAATACTAGTAAGAATTTAATATTCATTAATAAGTCTTCATTTAAAAATTTAAAAATTCCATCTAATACTAGAAATGTAAATAAAACGTCGTAAAAATCCTGGGTATGACGATAAACTACGTCGGGCAGCACAATCACCGATTGGGAGATTGGAGCTTTTGAGGAGCGTGGAACCTACTCTTAATTGTCGTTGTTATCTGGTCCACCCTGATCCGGGGTGGTAGCATCTGTTAGGGTTCCATCTATGGGTAAATAGTGAGACCCTCACAAAAAAACAAACAAAAAACAAAACAAAAGCATTAAGAAAGTATAAATATACATTTTAATACTAAAAATACAAGCAGTACTTTTTTTTATATAAAAAGACCGGCAATAGATAATCAGCAATTTTATCTGTATTTGAAGCCATAAATTGTGTTCCAAATATGTAGATTTCGTCGTTAAATAACCCATAGAGATGTTGATATGTCGTCAAACAAACGAAACAACTAACATGAACTTTCATGACATTATTCCATGTAATATTCTACAATTTCTTAAATCAAACTGTATTCCAAAATATTTTAAAACACAATCACCGTATCTAGTAATTATGTCCATACACTTGTATCTGCACAAAAGCTGAGTATCATCTACCATGTATTCAATTGTGAAAGCAGAATAACATATTAGTTGCATTACTTACAAGTTCCCGAGAAAATTAAATTTCGGTATTAAATGATCCATAAGGAGTTGATATGCCATTAAACAAAACAGCAAAAATCAAAAAATGAAGAAGAGACTTGAGGTAACAGAAATATGGTTCTACAGAAGGATGGTAAGAATGCCATGGTATGAAATGGGAGCAAAAAGGACACTTAGTCTCAATAAGAGTGAGTTGAAATTTTCACGGCACATAATCAGGAAAGAGGGCTTAGATTGTCACTGAAAGGACATATTAAAGGCCTGATGGACAAAGGAAAGCAGAACATAGACTACTTAACGACCTTGTGGAAATGATTGTCAGAACAGGGATTAGGGAAGATGACAAAAAGATAAACTTTACTAAGAGCTACAAAGGACAGGAGATTGTGGAGAGCCATGGACGCCAATGTCTCGAAGAGACGCAGTACATAGAAAAAGAAGAAATCGCCCGGTTGATAAATCATTTATAAATTTGTTCAAGATGCATGAAGTAAACATGATGAACAAGTAAAAATCCAACTGCCGAAAATTTCATCTTTCAATAGAGAGTGCGATTGATAAATTTTAATTTTAATTTCATTTTAACAGATATATTTACCAAAATGACACAAAACTATCTTGAAATAATAAACAGTAGATTTGTTCAATTTAAATCGCCATCGGCTCCTGACGACTTCGGAATCTTCTGCAACTCTTCTGGACGGTCTCCTTGTTTAAGTTGGTGAATGCTGCCTTAATCCTTATCTTCAGTTCATCTTTGGGTTTACAAGAACTTTTGTTGGTCACTTGCTCATCTGTGTCCCACACATAATCATCAAGGTCAGATCTATGTGATCGCAAAAAAATTGTCTGACAGCCATGACTGGGTTCTCCTACTTGTGTGGCATGGTGCTGAGTCCTGTTCCCAGACATAGGGTCTCCAGCAGTCATTCTCTTGATCCAGGGCAACACTACCTCCTCAAGGCATTTAATGTAGGCCT
>CAHIKZ030002334.1:2510000-2597500 GCA_903632075.3 Acanthosepion pharaonis | reverse complement strand
ATGCAACGGCTGACCACTGTTAGGAACTGATAAAAAACAATCTCATATGTTTGGGCGTTACATGGCTGATTAGATCACGTGTTCTTTGGCTTATGAGATAATATTAACACCACATAAGTATCGTAAGTTTTACGAATATCGAACTGACCATTAAGGGAAGAAATCTTTTCCATTTATTTTTGTCACTGTAATTTACCTCAAACCACTCTCCGCAAACATTTAAAACTTTTCCACAAATGTGATACAAATTCTCGGTATTTCATACCATTTTATAGTTGGTTAGTCTTTTTCTGCTTTACCCAAATAAAGCTTACTACAAACATCTTAGGTATGGTCAGGCCTGTCACCTATATATTTTAATAATTTCGCCCAAACAAGGCAATAAAGCCACTAAGACGTACGAAAGAGTGAAAGAAACTGAGAAAACGTTATTGAAGAGAAAGGACCCTAAAAGAACAGGATTCAAGGTGACAGAAAATGACATATCATAGTTGACAGGAAAGGAAGAGACCGAAAGGCGAGAACTGCGAGAGAAGAAGCTATTAGTGTTATGGTCCAGGTTAGGACCAAGAAAGAACAACACGAATACAAGAGTAGAAATTACGAAGGTATATTACACGAAATAATAATACAAGATGTGGAAGGTGTTAGTATGACTGTCAGTCTGGTTTGGAGTGAACTACTATCGGCTCGACACGATTCGATATTTACTTCCCCGCCTCACGAGAGAAATATGTGGCACAAGGCCGAGTTTAACGTGGGTTTCCCAAACCCGTAGACTCGGCCTAAAAAAAAAAAAAAAAAAATGCCCGTAGAAACTGTAAAAACAGAATCGGGTTGGTCAACCTCCCCGAACGAGACTCTGCCCTTCAGCGGAGCCTCGTCTGGGTTCCTCTCTGCTCAGAGGTAGAGAGTTCGACCGTCAAGCCGAAACGGCTCGACTCGATTCGATATATAGCCCCCCCCTCCCCACGAGGGTTGCATATGGCACAAAGCCGAATTTAACGTGAGTTTCCCGAGCCCGTAGACTCGGCCAAAAAATGCCCGTAGAACCCGTATAAACGGGATCGGGTTGATCAACCTCCCCGAACGAGATTTCGGCGGAGCCTCGTCCGGGTTCCTCTCTGCTCAGAGGCAGAGAGTTCGACCATCAAGCCGAAACGGCTCGACTCGATTCGACCCTCTCTCTTGAGAGGCGTAGTATACATAGTGTTAGGAAGAGTTCATTCTGTAGTTATAGGTAAGGGCCCATGACAATTAGAATAGAACTTACGGTTGCATCTTGCAATTTAAACTGTAAGATGATGAAACATAGCTGCCAATCTAGTACGGTTCTTAATTTCGCGAAGTCAAGATCTTCAGAACAATTGCCATAAAATATAGGTAAAATGGTACAGGGTAGCTGCGTTATGTCGGTGGGAAACTGATTGAAGCCCTGATGCCATGTCAGGATCGATAAGATAGCAAATAACCAATGTACAAACGAATAGCGGACGTATAAAGGTGCGAGATAGATTCTGGTGAAAAAGATGTCTTGCGCGGCAAAGTGAACCAACTTTCCTAGCAGTTGATGGTCTGAAAGTTCCACATGGCCTATTCTGACACCTTAGCTTTTCTTTTTGTTATCAGATACCTTTTAAAAGCAACCATTCTATAATGAACCTTCTTCCGCCAACTGTTACGATCATTTGCATGGAACTCTCTGTCATATGTACTTATGTTTGCAAGGTTCAGTGATTCTTTCAGACCATTCTGATAACGTATCTTTTGTTTAATGGATTGCTTCCTTTCAGTTAGCAAGCTCCCCACACAAAAGCAGCCTTGCAATCCTGTTGTTACTCATGCAAGCAACGTGAACGCTAAAGAGAAACCTATATTTGAGAAAAAGTTATTTCAATGTTGTCGAAGCTGACTTCGCCCGAGCACTTCTATGTCGTTGCAATAATACTCTCCAGTTGATTCCAAGTATTTGACGTAAGCATCGTTAAAAAACGCTGAAGATGTTTGAAGCTATCACGATAGACGATATATAATATATAAAAGAAAAAAGAGAAACTTTCTATTACCAAAGCGTTTCGCCCTCTGAGGAACTTTATCAAGGTAAATGTGAAGATTTTATCCTGTAACTTGTATTTCTACACAGAAGTAAAATATCAGGTCATCTCATAAGTTCTGTCCTAATTTTAACGTTTTGTTAAAATGAACGAAATTTAAAGACTATTTTATAATGTCTAATGGAGCTGAACATTATTTTTATGTTTAGATGCATTTAAACTGATCAAATTTTATTTCAGAGAACAATAAAATAAAATTTTGTTTGTTTAAAACCCTGCTAACATGGAAGTACCCAAGAATCATTTGAGGCACATAATGCTTTATAAGTTCAAGAAAGGAAACTCAACAGCCGAAGCGGCTAGAAACATTCACTCAGTTTATGGAGAGGAATGTGTGAATGAAAGAACTTGCAGAAGATGGTTTGCAAAATTCAGAGGTGGAGATTTCACCCTTGAAGATGAAGATCGAACCGGACGTCCAGTTGAGTTTGATGAAAAGCTTCCTGAAGCAGCCCTTGAAGAAAATCCTGCTTTATCAGTTGAGGAATTGGCAGTGGTTCTCAGTTCAAACCATATAACTATTCATCGTCATCTTCAACAACTTGGAAAAGTTCCTAAACTTGAAAAATGGGTGCCTCATGAATTGTCTGAAAACAACCTCAAATCCCGAGTTGACATCTGCTCTTCTCTCCATTCTCGCCAACTTGTTTCACCTTTTTTGGATAGACTTGTGACTGGCGACGAAAAATGGATCTTTTATCGAAATGTTAAGTGTCGTAGACAGTGGCTCACAGCCGAGAAGGGAACTTCATGGGCAAAAGCTTCTTCTTTCAATCTGGTGGGATTGCCAAGGAATAATCCACTTTGAATTCTTACCACCTAATGCAACAATATACTGTCAGCAATTAGAGCGTTTGAACCAAGCTTTGAGGAAAAAAAGACCTGCTCTCGTGAATCGAAAAGAGGTGATGTTTCATCAGGACAATGCGCGACCTCACACAGCAAGGATCACGTCACAAAAGATTGGTTAGGAGAAAATACCTCATCCACCTTATTCTCCCGATCTAGCTCCTTCAGACTACCATTTGTTTCGTAGCTTACAAAATCATTTGGAAGAAACAGCTTTTGTAACACAGGAAGAGGTTAAAACTGACATTTGTGAGTTCTTCGAATCAAAGCCAAAAGAATTTTACAGTAATGGAATTAGTAAGCTTGTTAATAGATGGAAGGAAGACATAGATAATCAGGGAAAATACATTGTTGATTGAATCTGTAATTAAATGTAACATTTGGTCACTTATTTTCTTTATTCAAAATTCGGACAGAACTTATGGGATGACCTGACAGAAGAAAACATCGTTGTTTTCAAATATTAAAAAAAATCTTTTTAAAGCAGGTTGGATAAGAAAAAATCAACCTTAGGTTCCGCTAAATGATGCAATTTATGACCTAATTAATGAAAGTGAGTAAATGTTGATGTTGACGCTGAATACTATTTATGTAATTATTATTTATAATCTTATTTTTAATTATTTATATATTAATTAATTAATTTATTTTAAATATTTAAAGAAATTGAGTTAACTGTTTTCTTTTAATTAAAAAAAAATGTTTATGTATGTTGGCTTGTGAAAGGAATATTTCCTTTATGAAAGGAGATATTTGAAAAAATTCAGGTCGTAAGTTAACATTTTGACAGGAATCGATAATTGCACTAACAAGAACTTTTACTCGAAGTTATCTTCACTTTTAGTAAGTATAGTATTCTTTAGATCGATGTTTTGGTTGAAATTATTTCTGTGTATAACTAATGCATTGAATAATTCAGGAAATTTTATTATTTGATCCCCATGGCATTTTTTACTACTTGTCCACCTAATATAAATCCTAGGAGCCACTCAAAGTAGAAGATAACTGAATCAGGTTGTTTTATGAACGCAAAAGAAAGAATTAAGAAGTGTAGATTATGAAGATATGTTGGCAAGTTGGTCCTAGTCTTGAAGAGGTTAAGAGTCTACTTCTCAGTGAAGCATACACCAAGTATCGGTAATTGAACTTTCTTCTTACTAATAGAGGAATATAAAGGGAATGGGGATGATTAATCACAGGGTACGTGGCATAGTGGGTGTTAGCTGTGAAGGTCTGAACTGGGGAAATTAATGAATATAGCTCGTCAGAGCATTTGCCATGGAATTGGCGATAGTTTAGCGAGAAGATTGCAACATTTCGTTTATGAGAAAGGGATTGTAGGGTGGAAAATAACTAATCACCCGCAAGGCCGTGTGGAGGCTTTTGAGTTCTACCAAGGCTAGAAAGTGAGGACTGCGCAGCTTCAGCTCAGGTATGTCAGCAGTGGTTCATTTGTGTTCTTTTGTGAAGATAGAAAAATAGGGGTGAGGTATTTCCTGAAGCGGTACAAGGAATCGACTATTATTTTTCAGGATCTTTAACGATGAATTGTATATTTGAGTTTCTCTTAATGTCTTGGGTGGAACTGAGATCCAGTAGGTGTTTAACCTTTAGAGGACAACCGTTTGTCACAATATGCGAAAATCTAGGGTCATCTCGCTGACGATGATGGTACTAGTTCAGTTTTGGTGTGTGTTCGATCCCAGGTAAAAACCGGAGCCAACGTGTAAGATCTGTAATAAGAAACAATTGTGCAATCTAATATGGCCGATAAAACGTTGCCTGATAAATAACGTCCTTAAATCCCTTGGTTTACAGTAGTTGGCCGTATTTAGATCCTTTAAGTTAGAGTAATTAATAAATACTATAATATGATTAACACGCGCCGAATGTCAAAAGACGGCGAGTCGTTAAATATGACCGCATATATAGCAGATGACTAATCAAAGGCGACACATTAAAGACAATAATCTGTTACAAGTGAGAGTGTTTAACAATACTTCTGTCAATATCCGTTCGTCGTTGTTTGCAATAGAGTTGATGTAAAAAAAAAAGAAACAGCTATTTAGGCGCAGAATCGCCGTCTTCTCTCCTAAAGAAGCGGGCATCAGAAAAGGAAATAAAAGCAAAACGCAATCAATAGTGACTTCGGTAAGACGCCCTGTTGCCACCCAGCTGGTGATTTCCCGTCCTTTTTTTTATATGCATTGTCATGACAGAATCGATAACGGCGAAGACAAATTAAAAAGCACACGTAGGTTAATCGATACCTATTTCTTTCCGATTTGAAAGCAATGAAAAATTCTTATCTTTAATATAATTCATCATATCGACGATGGGAATGACCAACGGATTGTTTCTGAGGGATTTTTCATTATTGATGGTTGAACAGTCTCCTCATCTAAAACACATTTTGCCATTTTGGGATCGGTACCGGACATCCCAAACCCCATGTAATAATTACATACATAGCTGTCATAATTTTCGAGGGGAGTATGCGGTACAAAATGAAATATGCCTCATTGTCAACCCTGTTACACAAGCATAAACAAATAATAATGCATTTTTATAAGGGAACATTAATCATAGATATAAAAAGAAACTACTGTTTCAATTAAATATACATAGTAAGATGCAGGTAAAATGATCGGCTCCCTGTAGCGTTCCAGTAAGTACCCGGCTCCACATGCTATCCTCTACCTTTATAAGAGCCAGATCAGGCTGATAATGGACTCCTGTTGTCATGTTTGGGTTAGGAAACGTTCAAGGAAATCAGCTGGATCAATCTCAATAATGTCAGATTTTTCTGCGATGTGACCAGCCTGGTACGCTTTTGATCACGTATCAGAAGATGCTGCACGCACCTAACAGAAAGCTTCGTCATGCCAAGTTCATTGTGCAAAATATTCTGAGCTCTCTCGCGGGATATGCTATAGATTTATAGTCAATCACATGTTATCCATCACCACGCGGTCAACAGGACCAATCGTTTTCTCGGTGGTGGGAGCTGCAGGACGTCTAGATATATTCAAAAGTCTTCTTTCTCATTCTAAATTCAGGTGACCACTTTTGCACTGTTGATAAAACTGGAGCACCATCCCCTAATATAGCAACTACTTCTTCCTAGACAGCCTATAAACTTTTCAACCCACACTCGTATTTGGAAAGAAACAATGCCGTTATCTACACACGAATCTTATAGGAAAACGCCTCGAAATTCCGCCCACCTTTAGGACACACACACACACACATATATATATATATATATATATTATAAATTTATGTCTAAATCACGGACCCAGACACCACCTATAGAAAAACTCTACGAACGTTTGTTCCACGCCAATAAAATATATACAGATATGCTGGAGGAATAATCTTTGTTTAGCGGGACTTCGCAATTTAACCCGAGTGTTATTGAGTTTTTCACTAGATCCGTGATTTAGTTTCACACGTGACTGAAATTATAATATAATGAAAATAAACTCAAGTTAAACTGAAGCCCATTGATCGATCAATCTAATATTAATAAAATCTATTAGACATTGATAACACCTACTGACATTTTCTTTCGACCCAAATGTTGTTGGGCAATGGGCACATGTTATTGGGCTAATTTTACACGCTGAATCTGAAAATCAAGGCCGTTTTTTACATCACTTCACGTTTTCTCAGTACAGATAATTTCTTCAAAATACCCATTTAACATTGATATGCCTGGCCTAAGTAGAACCAACCTTAAACATTTTCAAGTTATACTTATAACTTATAAAAAAAAATATCCCAGTAACTTAAAGAATGCATTTTCAGTTCAGGAAATGTTTTCAAAAAAAATCTCACACAAAATTAAATTAAGGCAAACATGTGTCATCAATTTTTGAATCAAAACAAAGAAGATAGAAAGGAATGAAAAATACATTCAT
Organism: Acanthosepion pharaonis; assembly: GCA_903632075.3. Taxonomy (NCBI): domain Eukaryota; kingdom Metazoa; phylum Mollusca; class Cephalopoda; order Sepiida; family Sepiidae; genus Acanthosepion; species Acanthosepion pharaonis. The sequence continues at coordinate 2,590,614 of CAHIKZ030002334.1, read as the reverse complement.
TTGTGTCCATCCAAAAGTATAAATCTTCTCTTCTTGGGAACTCTGCAGTGCTTTTGAAAAAGTTGATCTCTTTTGATGCTTCAACAGAAAGCAGCCATCATGTTAACATCCCATCTGCAAAGTGCCTAGTTGTCTATGCCTATCTTGTGTTTGGCGGCTATTTTAAGCGCTGATAAAGAAAATTCTAATCTTGCTAGTCTCAAATACACTCGCCTAACACCTAACAACCCTCATTTATTGATGTTCCTATGCATTTTAAACAGAGACTCCATGACAATACCAGACCTCCGTATATTCAAGGGATATGATAAAATCTTTTGACGGTTTCAGGCTTAAAGTGAAAACTACTAATAAAAACTAAAATCGCTGTTCTTGAATGACTTCTAAAGAGCTTCTTCTATGAAAAGTAGAGAAGAAACACAAATCACAAAGTTTTAACAAGCTAAGAACATTGAGGGCACAAGAACATTTTCTAGTGAGATATCTCTCATAAAATCAAGCATTTTCTGGTCAGCTTATCTGAATTGAAATAACTTAGAATTCATTTTGAAAATTATTTGGATACTTGTTCTTGACTGATAAATCATTTTAACATGAAACGAAATGTTTCAATTATGTAACTCGCATATTTAAGCCGTGGCATATCCCTGTGAATTAGGCCTATTTTAAGCAAAAGAGAAATCATCTGTACTGAGAAAACGTGTTGTGATGGGGCAAAATTAACTTGATTTTCAGATTCAGCGCGAAAAAATAACGCAGAAACATGTGTCTATTACCCAACAACATTTGGCTCTAAAAAATGACACTCGTTGTAATCAATCTAATATTAGTAAAATCTATAAGATATCATATTATTTAACAGACTTATATTAAGCATTATTATGATTAACTCTTAATTTTTTAAATTCATTTCTATTTTTTGCGTAAATCTTATATCGATATGCGATCAGTAAGCAGTAAGGAGAGAAAATAAATCATATCGACGAAAATGTTTCAAACTAGAAATTCAAATATTATATCGGACATTACTAGTTTAAGTAGAGATAAGAAGTACGGAATACATGTCAAAAAAGAACAATAATTGACAATATTTCGTTGAAGGAATTCAAATATTACATTTTTCTGTTAAAGAATTTCACCCCAAGCAAGGCAGGATGCCACTAGCAAGCAAGTGGGTTACAGAGAGTGGCAGCGAGAGTAAAGAGGCGTAATGGAAGAAAGGGTGAAGTGAAAGACAGGGAATAGTTCAGGGCATCTTTCAATGGAGACTGTCACGATATTCAAGTGAACCGTGTAGCTATTTGGAAGAAAATAAACCAAGGCATATGTAAGCCTCTTCTGTTAGCCCCGTGATCATATCGTTCATTTTGAAGGAGTCAACAAGAAAAAAAATTCAAAGAATTTATCCAAACTTTTCAAAACGACAGTAAGGACTAAATTAATTTCAGTTAGTTAATAAATAAAGAAATAAAAAACAACAACAACAACAACAAAATTTAAAACGTGGTAAGAACAAAGCCAAACAGAGGGTAAATTAGAATTAAGTTACTACTGAAATTCGAAGACAATCCTTCAAGGGCGAATGGTTGCCTTATAGATTTGAAGGATGGACTCGGGCGAGAAAAACTTTCTGGCGCGACACAGAGAACCAACTTTCCTTGCAGTGGATGAAGCAATTGATTCAATGTAATTATTCCATCTCAGTTCAGCAGACAATGTGAGACCAAGCAGGCGCAAAGAAGTGCTCTCGTGGATTTGAGCATCAGACATTCTAATGGGTGGCAGGGAGGGTTAACTGAAGTGAATAATAGAGAGCAGTTTTTTTTAGAAGCATCAAAGTTAATCAGCCAACTTCTGCCCAATTCTACAACCGATTGGAGGTCCTTTCCGAGACTAACGGCCAGGTTAGTTTTGTCAGTGATACCAGACTTGCTATTAAGGCAGGAGTAAATAATAGTGTAGATGCCTACTTGGGAACTGTTGACATCGGGAAGATCGTTAATGAAGGTAATGAATAGAGTAGGGCCCAGGACAGAGCCTTGGGGAACACCTGCGTTCATAGGAAAGGAACTGGAGGAGAATCCGTTTGACGACCTTCATTACACGGTTTGACAGGAATGATCGAATTAAGTCAAATAATCGACCTGAAATTCCGTATCCCTTAAGCTTGCGAAGAAGGCCGCGTGCCAAACCCTATCAAACGCTTTATAGATATCTAGAGCCACGGCACGATCTTCTCTGTTATTGTGGACTGCTTGGTAAAGAATTTCAGTTATGGCCGTGAGCACATCATCTATAGAACGGGCAAATCGAAAACCATATTGTTTATCAGAGAGCAGATCATGGAATATAAGTTGATTAACCACTTCAGCGTTGATTAAAGCTTCAAAAACTTTGCCGAAAAGTCGTAGGACGTTAGTTAGATAGGTCAAAAGGGTCTCTAGAGTTCTTAAAGACAGGTACAATAGTTAAGGACCTTCAACAGGCTGGAGAGCAAGATTCATTGAGGCAGTTGTTATATAATTTGGAGAGGGCAGGGGCCAGTTCAGGAGCACATTTCTTCAGAACAATGGCTGGTATCCCGTCTCCACCGCTAGCCTTATGGGAATCTAAGTTTGAGATACCCAATACCAACGACGGGGTTATGTGCAACTCGCTCAATAGAGCCTTGGTTCTAGGGTTGGAAATCGGGTGTGGGTACACCGGATGAGTCGAGTGTTGAGTTGGAAGAGAATTTCCGAGCAAAGTACTCAGCCTTCTCAGCTGAGGAGTTCAGGACATCAAATTGGTTGAACAAAGGAGGTAGTGAAGGTTTTGCTGTTGTTAAGTACGTTTTGTAGAGACGCCAATAATCCTTGGAGCCGAATTTGCGAAATGCAATACGTTGTTTCATTCTAGCAAATAGTGACTTTGCTAGTTTAAATCAAGGAAAAGAAATAAGATGAAAGAAATATTTAGTCAAAAAATGAATAATAATTACCAAGGCTCTATTTCAGAAGCTCAAGTTATATCTAAGAGTAGTCATCTTCATAAAGCAATAGAAATTAAGGAAAAATACAAATAAAAATGCATAATAACTGTTAATATTACATTCAAGAAATTCAAATATTATTACATCTACTGCAAGTAATGTAAATATAGCAAAATAAATGAAATGAAAGAAATACTATTTCAAAATTGGATAATAATTAAGAATGCTTCCCTTAAGAAATTCATTTATATTGCAGAGAATACTAACAGTGTGAATAAAGAGAAATACAATGAAAGAAATACTAGACAAAAATTAATAATAATTGATAAATCGTCATTTAAGAAACTCAAATCATATTACATCTAAAACTATTAGTGAGAATAAAACAAAAGGAATTAAAATGAAGGAAATATTAGTCAAAAACAATGTGACCTAATTTATATGACATGTCGCACTTTGATGGAGTTCAGATTTTGGGCAGGTGGCATCAAGGTAATGCTTTGACATTAACTACACTTTGATACAGATTGTATCAAAAATTAAATGGAAAGATCAGTGATTGCTTGTTTTACTTTGCAAAAACAAAAAAAGGCTGAAGAAAATTTTCTTCTAGTAATGAAAAAGTTTTCTTTTTCAACCGATGTATTTTTAACTGGCTTTGATCCAAGGTCCAGTGCATCATTTGTGTTGAGGTTCTGTTTTATTCTCGTTTCTTGAGTGACGTTGGAAAAAAAAAAGAAAAGCGAAATGACTTAATGTGAGAGGTACTGGAAAACGAAACACTTAATGTTTTATTGTCTGCTATTGACGTCATTTTGTACCTAGGATAAATCATGAACTTAAAGCCCTGTATTCTATCTTGTTTTGTCTATAGCAAAGCGACTGGTAGTCAGTTTGATGTCGTCTAGTTAATAACACGGCACGGCAGGGTATAACAAAAAAAGTGAAGGCTATACTGCGTAAGTATCTCTTAATATAAACCAATTTTATACTTAAGTATATATATATATATATATATATATATATATATATATATATATCCACACACTCAGTCGAAAGGAATGCAACACGAAGTCGAATTTAAAGTGGCAGTCATATACGTATATGAAGTCCAGTACAAAAATTACCCAAGCTTCATTAGCACTTTCTCTTTAAGGACGTCGTCTTACCAATAGAGATTAGCCATAGTACTGTCTCTTACGATCGATTATACCTGGTACGATGCTCGTTGGAATTTAAGTAGATATGCATTTGTGTTGTGGTAGGATCCACCTAATTTGCATAGTGGAGTACCGACCATACAAATATGGTTGGTACCGGGAAGAGAGGAAGGAATCAAGAGATTCAACCAGAGACTCTGCTCGACTGCGACTCAGTCAACACATTCTCCAGGAACGGTCTTACCAGGAATATACAAAAGACTATATGTAAATATTGTGTACACTTTCTTGTTTCAATACATTTTGTTCTAAGTACATTTTGTGTTGCATTATTATTCCATGCATTAGTCAAGTTTCAACACTTTGCAAGCCCACTCGAACGGAATTTAAAGTTGCAGTCATATCCTTATATGAGGCCGAATATAAAGTGGCATTCACATGAGACCTAGTACAACATTAATTGAATCATCTTTGGAATTTTCCCTTGAAGGACGTCTTAGCCACTATGGATTAGCGCTGCCACTATCCTGTATGAGCGATAGTGCCTGGAAGAATTCCGCTGGGGCTCAACTAGATTTATATCCCGGCGCCCTCTTGAACGGAATGTAGCACAAGACCGAATTTAAAGTGGGTATTACATGCTTACATTCGTAAACATACAACGGGGACGCCCCCTAGCTTGCCACCGACAAGCCACCTATTCTCTATTTTCCTTTATTAATGTGCGTAACCCCCCCCCAAAAAAAAAAACAACAACTAAAAACAAAAAACGCTGGCTCACAAGGAAACGAAAGAGGAAAACAAACTCCATGAAAGACTTGAATCTTGTTTTTATTATATTTAGGTGCTTTATTCAGGGCTTCGATTGCTCGATTTGGGTTGGTAGGTAGGTAAAACTTACTATAACTTTTGCCATGTCAGACTAACAGTTTACCTCTTCCCTTCGAATATTTTTCCCATCAAGTTTATTTCAATATCACGACGCGTGGCAGGCAACACGAACAGGTGGCATCGGAAATGCCCGAAGGACAATTTGTCCCCAAGCAAGAGCGGACAGGAAGTGGTTTCTTCAATTCCCAATTGATTAATATTGACCTGTGACCGGATGTTCTCGATGCCCATTTTGTTGTCACTTGATTCCAAAAGTTGTCTTTTATTTATTCATTTGTTCCATTCGGTCAAGTGGATGCCAAAGATTTTATCTGACGGCTATAAAAAGCGAGGCACTCGAAAACGGGATGAAATCCCACGTTACAATTCTAGGTGGGTGCCCCAACTTTAGTATCAGTAATGAGGCTTCGGACAAAAATGACGCAAGCTTCCTCAGCACTTCTCATTTGAGGATATCTCGGTCGCTCGAGTTTAACTGTAGTACTGTACTGTAAGAGTAGTAGTACCTGGTTTGTTGTTGGTTGGTTGTTTTTGTTTAGTGGTATATCAACCACGATGGGTTATTTAATAACGAAGTCTAAATATTTTGTACGCAATTTTGTTGTATTTGTGGAGATAATAATTGTTTAGTGTAAGACAAGGATGTATCATCTCACCTGACTTATTCAATCTATATAGTGAGTCGATTCTGTGAGTATTAGAAGTCCTACCAAGATTCATTATTGGCGGTCACAATCTTAGCAACATAAGATAGCGAAGAACGGAAATAAAACTGCAATAACTCCTACAGAAGGCAGTGAATGAAAGAGAGAAGAAAGGATTAAATAGCAACTGCAAGAAGACAGAATGCATGGTTGTTAGCATAAGGATGAGTATAAAGTACGAACTGCAAATCGAATATAAGAAAATCAAACACGTACACAAAGTTAATTAACTGGGAAGTGTTTTAAAAGAGAACGGGAAGTGCAACACGGAAGTTTGGAGGCGTTATGGGATAGACAAAGATGTATTCTAAAAGCTAAGCAGAATATTAGAATACGTCTTTGGCTATCCCAATACGCCCACAGAAATGGAAATACTTTGCAAGAGACAAGGAAAAGAGTACTAAACTGTTACCTGATATCTGTCCACCTATATGGCAGCGAATTCTGGATAAGCGAAGAAGAAAATTGAAGCAAAAGAAATGTGGTTCTACAGAAGGATACTGAGTATACCATTGACCGATTATGTGAGCAACGACGAAGTTTTAGGAAAAATGTCAACAAAAGTTGACATTTTCCTAAACCTAATACTTAACACCAGGAAAAGACAGTTGAAATTTCTCGGGCACATAATGAAGAAGGAGGGTTTGATCCTTACAGGACAGATTGAAGGCAAAAGGGAGAGTGGAAAACAACGCATTCTTAGTGGGCTTGAGTAAATGTATGGCGGAACAGGGTTTTTGGAGTAAAAAAGACAAAATTTATGTTGTGGCCTGTTAGGGACCAGAAGAAAGACACGGAAAGAACTAACAGAACATATACAAAGTAAGAGGCCAGGTCTAAGTCGGGCTTAGAAAATCACTATATACAAAGTAAGAGAGTTGTTAGTCAGCAGATAGAAGTGTCCGTCCAAACTGTCTGGTTACACTACGTCTCGACTGTCTCCACAGGTTGGTATTTATGAAGGAGGAAGAGTCCATTCACATGTAGGTAGGTCACCAGAATAATTTATTAAGAGCTACAAAGGACAGCAAGTTGTCCAGAGTCATGACGATTTGAGGGGCACACTGGAATATAAAGAAGATTATACGCACCTTAATAATTAACCCATACATTGGGGAGAAGAGGTGGATCGTAAGGGAATATAACGAAATCAACTGGAATTGGAACTCGGATCTCCGATTAAAAATTACGCGCCATTATCCATTTCACCACCCGTAAATTCAATCTTACAACACCCTGTTTTCCCAAGCGGTCCCCCATCTAGGTACTGACCAGGCTCGACATTGCTTAACTTCAGGGAACTGGTGTTTCAACGTGATGTGGTCGTAATTCGGTAGTGCCTGGTAGGATGACATCTGGAGCTGTATAAGATATTCTTTTTTCGAATATGAATATTTGGAATAATGTTACAGTTGTATGTGCAAGATTTTCTTTGAGCAAATATTCAATCTGATACTTTAATTAGTATATATTATTCGAAACAGAAAATAACTCGACGTATTCTTACAAATAACATCCCCAAATGAACTAGACTATACAAACATATTTAAATATATATTAAACTTTATATATATTAATTAGTACATATACGTGTACCTGCACGCTAAAGCGTACGTACACGTATATTTACTAATTAATATATATCTTTGCTCTGTCTAACCACATCGAGCACTATTATATTTACACTTCATGTATAAATTTGAGATTAGATTATTTATTTGCTTGCCCGCGTATGGCCACCATTTATCTATCTTCTAAATAGACTATATATATATATATATATATATATATATATATATATATATATATATATATATATATAAAATTGCTCAAATTAAAATAGGAGGTACGGTGGAGTAATGGATAGCGGCTTGGATTGAGTAGAGCCGAGTTCGAATTCCAGTCGAATTCATTACGTTCACTTACGTGCTAATATCCTTGGGAAAGGTATGAATCCTCTTTCTCTTCCTCCAGCTATGGGTAAAATAGCAGGACAGACTGGGTTCAATAGCCTTGGATGGCAACTGGTCTAGGAGAAGGACAACTCTGAATTCAAAACCTGCGGAGGGTCGTTTGGGAACCTTGTGGAATTTGGTGCACCAGGTCTCTGTATTCGTCCCTTCAAAAAGTGTGGATGGTCCTGCACGAAACCTTCACCACTGTAATCAAATCTCATGTGCCGGTGTCGGTTTCCTGAAACTGATCTGCTTGACCTCATACGTCGAATCTCGACGGGAGAGTCGACTATATATATATATATATATATATATATATATATATATATATATATATATATATATGTGTGTGCATTCAGATATGAAAATATATCTGTAAAAAAAGACAATATGAATAAAGACAAAAGGAAAACTATTCTTTATCAACGCGTTTCGTCCGCTGATGAAATTTCTCAAGATAAATATAAAGATTTTATTTTGCAACATGTGTTTATAAACAGAAGTAGAAATACCGATAGGTTTTCAAATTTTTAAGATTTAAGAACTCTCTAAAATATTCTTAAGGCTAAATGTGAAATTGAAGATAAAATATGCTAAAATGGATGCTAAGTGATGTCGTTTAATTTAGTAAACGAAAGTGTGTGAATGTAATTATTTTTGCTGAATTTTTATTTTTTGTTTATACATTTACTTCTTACAATTTATTATTCATGTAATCATTGTTTATATATTTATTTAAATTTGTTAAATTATTTATATATTTATTTATTTTTAAATAATAGAATGTTTTGATTTAACCCTTTTCTTTAGATTTAAAAAAAAGTTTATGATCGTGTATGTTGGCTTAAGAAAGGAGTATATCTTTTAGGAAAGATATTTGAAAAAAATTCGAGACATAGATTTATATTCTGACAACATCCGATAGCGACACTCTCAAGAAATTTCTCTCTAAGTAAGTTTTTTCCTCTTTTAATAAGTGTGGCATTCTTTAGATCAAACAACTTCCCAGATTTTGACATTAAATATTGGAGTAAAATATGGTATTTTTGTCACAGAATTTCAGCTGTTGTACACTTTTGCCTTCGCAGGTGTAATAACATTTGGTTATCTTTATCCAATCTATGAGATTACAATGTTTTTATTTCTATATTTTCCGCCTCCAGTATCCTTCTTTGGTCATTCTAGAAATCATAATTATTCAACATTACCTGAACGGTACCAAATGCAACACATCCCTTAGGTATACTGTTGGGTATAGTGCTGGAAAAGCTGCGCGGAAAAACGTTAAAAAATTGTTCAAATAAATCAATGTATAATAGTAAAAAGACATAATTTCAGGAAGCCAGACAAAAATATCAGGAGATAATAGAAAAAGCAAATTTTTTTTTAAGGAGCCTTTCAGTTTGTTAGCCACTGTGTTTACACAAACGTAGACATTTTCACAGCTTGCAATTGAGATCAGCCAATGATAAGCAGCAACTTTTATGTCTTTCTCTTTTAAATGTCCGATCTTTGTTGAAGATTAAGGCGCATGCGCAGCAGGTTTAACGCATACCTGTTTCCCATCCAACCGCTTTTTGTAGACGATAAACAAATAATATAATATATACGAGGATTAATTGAAAAGACGCATGCAGAAGTAACATTGAAAGAATGTGACTTATTATTTACGAGGTCTGATAAAAAAAGTATCAGGTCTCTTGTTATGGTAACGGAATTAAAATATATGCATAGTGAAGCCACTTGGCACAGATTGACCTTGAACTCGGTCGCGCATACACACGAGTTATAACGTTCTCGTTCACTTAGGTTGTTTATAGCAGTGCTTGAAATGGAAGTGTGTAGAGTGTGGCCGTCCCACCACACCACAGAGTCTCCATCAATGGCCATGGCTTGTGCAGCAGTTTTTAGTCAAATACATCATTACCCAGCTTCGATAACTACCATATTCTTGCGATTTTTTCCTCTTCAAAATCAAGTCTCACTTGAAAGGAACAAAATTTCAAGACGCTGAGGAAATCTAAGAGAATGCAACGAGACAGCGGCTCGCTATTCTCAAAAAGGAACCCCGGGAATGCTCCCATGAATGAAAACGATGCAGGATAAAGTGTGCGGATTCAGGAGAGGACTACTTTGAAGGAGATTAAATGCCGAATTGATATACGTTGTAATTTTCTTTTTTATAGCACCCCTTATCATACTTCATATATATTTTATATTCTTTGAGATTCTGTCTTTTTTTCTGAAGTCTGACAAAGAATTTTGGAAGAGATATTTCGATCTGAAGAGACGTCAGCAGTCACCGGATGGTAGGGTGGAAGGTTTCAGGGAATGGAGAGTTCCTCCCTTTTCTTTGTGCTCTCTTCGTCTCTTCTATTTGTCTTCTGCTGTTTTCGAAGGATGTTTTTTTTTTCGTGGACATTCACCAATTGGTTCTTTCTGCAGCTTCCGTCTCCCAAATGACCAGTTCGATATCTGTCTTCAGCATGGTGTTTTTGAGCTGATCCTTGAATCGACGTTGTGAGGCTCCATGTGGTCTCTTGTCAAATGCGAGCTACGAGAAGAGGATTTGTTTGGGTAGGCGGATGTCTGACATTCGAGTAATCTTCACGTTCCAGATAGATCGAGTTCAAAATCGTTTATGTGGCTTTGTTGGAGAAGACATTCTTCATTTTGTAGCCTCTTTTTTTTTTTTTTTTTTTTAAAAAGATGGGAATCTCTATTTAAATGGAAAATATTAATAAGAGCTCCATTTATAATGCTACCAGTTCAGACCTTCGCAACTAGAAATCGCCATGCTACGTCCATGGAGGCGAAATATCTTCATTTCCTCTGGGTTCTAAGGGTAAGAAGAAAGTTTAATTTTATTTGCCAAAACTGCCACTTTGTGGAGCAGACTCCCGCGTAGGTACTTCCGTGAATGCTAAACTCTTAATATTTAAAGTCAAAGTCAATTTTTATCTATCCTCCTTATCTTAATCGTATTTTTCTAGCGCTTCCTATTTCATTTAAATCACTAACTTCATTCATCATAATTATTTTAACTGTAACCTTGTACATTGAATGGCTCTCAAGCCCCCTATTTTGTTTACTAATTTCACTCCAGATAATTGCGCAGATTGGCGTCCCCTATATTAACGGAAAAATAGTTAATGCAGCTGTGTTAATCTTGTGGCTTAAAACATTTTGTTTAAAATGATCGCGCCTTTACATAATACTCTTGAACATTTCACTGGATCTAACCAACACCTTTATCCACTGTGCCATGTGTCCTTGAGGACATGGCACAGTGGATAAAGGCGTTGGTTAGATCCTCTCTGTCTGAAGACAGAGAGTTTGACCAGCTCAGCTGGAGACGAATCTTTAACTGCAAGATATCTACCAACTGCCCCACGCGGTCAGATGTAGCACAAGGCCGAATTTAATGTGGGGCATTCGAGCCCGTAGGCTCGGCTAAAAATTCCCTGTAGACCCCGTATAAAATGGGGTCGGGTAGCTGTTTCCCAAGAGGAGACTCTGCCCTTTGACGTAACCTCGTCTGGGGATCCTCTCTGCCCGGAGCCAGAGAGATTGACCAGCACAGCAGGAGGCGAATCTCTGACTGCAGGATATCTACTAACCACCCAACGCGGTCAAATGTGGCACAAGGCCAAATTTAATATGGGGTATCCGAGCCCCAAAATTTCCCATATTCACTGTATAAAACGGGCTCGGGTAGCTGTTTCCCGAGACGAGACTTTGCCCTTCGACATAGCCTCGTCTGGGGATTCTCTCTGCCTGAAGGCAGAGAGTTTGATCAGTACAGTTGGAGACGAATCTCTAAGTGCAGGCAACATACAGTATTTACTACTGTATTTATGTGAATGTGGACATACTTATTATCGTCAGTAGGTGTGCTACAACATTAACTGAAATTAAGATCAAATAATAATAATATTAATCAAATAGTTTCACTTTTATACTTTGAAATCAATCCGTTTTTTTTTTTTGCTATCAAATTAATTATATTTTGAATAGATCTTATAATTTGAAATAAAAGCGTAACACCGATTTGCGATGCAGAAATCTGGTATTAGGGCAAAAAGTGGGCTATGCCAACGACCACGATTTCTGGGTGCGGTATCAGTAGGCAGTCTCCCACTCACAACGATAAGACACCAGTTTCTGGTATCATCTTCCCTAAAACAACAAAACACCCAAATGTGATCACAAAAAAATCCAGAGGTGTTTGTTTAGGTTCTTTCAATATTTTTACGGTCACAAAAAAATTTCATTAAGACATTTTAAAATTCTATAAAATTATAATTACGATAATAATCTTAAGTATTATTTAAGGGTGCATTAATAATTTTGATCGGAAATTTTCACTGTATAAATTCCGGTCGATGAGATTAGTATTCAATATTGAGATTGATAGTTGCAGAAAAATGATTTTCATCACTAGGCTATGGACTTGTTGATTAGACTGTGTAAAAAAAATTCATCAAACTGTTGACCAAAAGCGTCTCCGTTAAGATTGTATTTCAGATGATATCATAAGAGTGGACCTATTTAACACAATATCCAATATCGCATTTTCTTTAGTGGGTTATCGGTAATCTATAATTTTTATATATATTCACTATATATTTTGTAAATTTGATATATATTTATATATTTGTATAATTTTATATTTTTATGTATTTGTATATTTTATATTATTTGTTTACTTAATATATATTTTATAATTTTTATAATTGTATTTTCACATATATCAGTAGAAATCTATATAATTAATATCATAATTAATCTATAATTACGATTAATCTATATGATTAATATTAGATTATTTTATAATCCTATAATTACTATTGGATTTTTATTTTAATCATTATAATTAATACTAGATCTTATAGGAGATTAGTATATTATAATTTTCTTAAAATTCTAAAATTTAATATAAAAACCTTTTTTTTATATATAGAAATCACATAAAAAAACTATATAATGCAATTGTAATTTAAACATTATATAAACAATTTACTAAATTCGAACATTCTAAAAATATCAGGAATATATGTTGTAACATTTGTCAGTTTCATTATGAAGTCTTCACATCTGAAGTATGTAATTAAATAAGCTAGTAAAATAAACATCTAAAAATATTGCTATATATTAGGTCATCTAAAGAGCAACGTCATTAAGCATTTAAAGATCTAATAAAGGTTGGAATAAATCAATATCCCAAAATCATATTTTGCTATACAGAAATTGTTTTTGTCACGATGCAGTACTGAAACATGTTATCAAAATAAATTTTGAAAAAATCTTGCTATTTATAAATGAATTTTTTTTTTTAAAGTTTAATAAAAATTGGGAAAATAACCAGATTGTATATTCCTTTTAGAACAGAATATGAAATTTTAAACATTTCAGTTTTAAGAAAAATCCAATATTTATTGGTACATATAAACCCAAGCATATTTCAACGAGAGAAAATGTCATTCTCTTGTATTTATTAAATATGGTTGATTAATCCATACGGTGAAGTCCATTTTCACATGAGTGCAGAATCCAATTATCTTCTCAGAAAATGTTAAATGAGAGTTACAAAAAAAAAAAAATAAAAAAAATGAGATGATTTTTGCAAAACATGGACTTCATGAATATTTCAGTGTTTATTTGTATCATTTTCAGACTAATATTTACATAATAATAACAAAGGTCGTTTCATTAAGACGGATTATATATAAGGGTGTTTCATTAAGACGGATTATATATAAGGGTGTTTCATTAAGGCGGATTAAAATCAGCGGTAAATAAATCAGTGTTATTGGTGAAAATTGATTTATTTCTCTATTGAATCATTTTATTTAAGTCATGGAAATTATGTGTGAAAAATAATATCGCACAAATGTCCGCCATATCTGAAAGAAAAAGAAAAAAATATTAGACGGTTAAACTTAATTCACATTAAAGTCGGCTCAAGTTATTGGAACACCCTTTAATAATAATTATAATAATTATAATAAACTTAAAAAAGAAGGCAAAAGCAAATGCAATGGGCCAAAAGCAGAAACGGTATCAAGATAAACCTCTTCATGGTCAATACTCTGCCCGTAACAAACAAGCTGATGTAGACAAACCCCGTACCCCTCTGTGGTTACGTTGTACAGGGTTAAAGGCTGAAATCGAAGGTTTTGTTTTTGTTGCACAAGACCAACGCTTGTTAACTAGAAATTACCAAGCAAACATACAGAAAACTTGTGTTAACCCGAAATGCAGATTCTGTGATGAATATCCAGAAACAATGGAACATTTTGTATCACGGGTTGCACGATGTTAGAACCCACTGAATGTAAAACCTGGCATAATAGAGTGAACCTATATCTGCACTGGAAAATCTGCAACGGGTAGGAAACTGCAATAAATTTCTATGAACACCAACCAGACCCGGTTACGAAGATAGGACCTGTAACAATTTTATGGGAGTTTACAATGCACACAGACATACCAATCAAAGCTAATCGTCCAGACATTGTAATCAAAGATCACAAAAACAGAATCTGCTTTCTTATTGACATGGTAGTCCCTTCAGATTGTAATGTATCTTTGAAGATTTTCAAAAAGCTCTTAAAATACAAGGATCATGAAGTGAAAATCTAAAGAAATGTGCTGCATGCGGACATCAATAAATTCAGTTGTAGTTGGAGCCATCGGATTGATTCGAAAAGTTCCGACAGAATCATTGAAGGGATTCCTGGTAGGTCATACCTTAAAGAAATGCGAAAAAATGTACTCACAAGTACAGCTCACATTATAAAGAGCTTTATCTATGTACAATGTGTGTGATCTTTTTCGTATAAAAATTATCAGTGGCAAATGTTATGACGCTATTTATGATCTTAGGCCTCTGGTTTAGACCAAGAAGGAAATGTGTATACAACATATTTAAAAGGTAATAATAATAATAATAATAATAATAATAATAATAATAATAACAACCCTTTTTTTTATTACGCTCGATGAAAAAATATCCGTTTGAATATTGAATGCCATGTCCCTTCATACTAGCATTTCTCAACCGGTGGGCCCAGGTGCACCAATGCACCCTGAAAATTTACCAGGTGCACCTCAAGTTAACAGAAGAGTAATCTATGGATTATTTTTATATTTAAAAAATCTTTATTTTTAAAATGCTAGAGACACCAAGCTTGGCTTTCATGTCTAAATCAAGTCTTTGTCATTTGATATTTTAAACTGGATACTAAATTCCTTTTTAAAGAGTAGACAATCCTTTTCTTAAGCCATTTAAATCAGTTATTATTGGCCTCTCTAAAAAAAAAAATAGGAGATTCTTCATAAATTCCTTTAAGTAAAAACTGTGGTGCTAATCTTATTTGGGAATGCCAAATCACAATTTCATATTTTCAAATTACATGACAAATTTTTCCTTATTAAAATTTAAAGTGTGACCCAGAATTTTAGTTATTCTACAAGTGCGCCCTGAAGTAAAAAATGTTGAAAAACATTGCTTCATACTGTAGAGGATCATAACTCACCACAGCTTCCTTTTCTTTACTATCTGCGAAATGCTATGCTTTTTAAGATGGTGGGTTAGTTTTTCATTACCTTTCAACATTTTGGAAATCAGAGTTTTTCCTTCTGTTAGATTGATCGCTATCCAAGTTTAGAGAACCTAGGCTACCCTGCTATATAATCAATTCACCTTTATTAGATGTCATGTCCATTCAGGTTTTCTATAGATTTCGTCATGGTTTTCTATAGATTTCTTTATTATCTGTGATTTGGCAAAGATATTGGACTGCTTTCCTCGTTGTCTTATCAACGGTTTAGAATTTTCATTATCTTGAACTGCTGGCCGCCCAAGGATACAGAACTCAGTCTACTCTACTATTTAATCCATAGCGGAGTAGAAGAGACGGAATCGTGCCATTTGTGCGAAAGTGGGTGCCACAGGTTCGACCGGAATTAAAACTCGGCTGGCCAATTCTATTTTTGGTGCTGATAACATTTACGCTACAGCAGCAAAATAATGGTTGCAGGTATCAAGTTGATTTTCCAAGTAGCGAAGGTCTGTCTGCCTTAACAAATAAAATAGCTCCTCAATATTTGTTATCTCAGCCATTTAACAGGCTGTGAGTCAGCCCGCGTCGTGTGAATGGCAGAGAAACAGGAAATTAATGGTTAGTCATTTTAATTATCACTTTATATTTTCTTGTGGCACCACCTCCGAATATAACAAAGAAAAACATGTTAAATTTATTTCCTGATGAAAGAATCCGTCCCTAAATTTATACCAATAAATATTATCCTTAACACAGCATTTTTCTCTTCGAATTAATTTATTTCAACACGTTTTTATTTTGCTACCAACCTACGCCCGCTCTTAGTTTCGTACAAACACTAACAGTCACAACAACGTTAGCTTCATTATTTATAGCTTAAAGCCTGCCTATAACTGCGTATTATATATATATATATATATATATATATATATATATATATATATATATATATATATATATATATATATTTTTTCTAAAGTTACTTATCGACATATTATGAGTCACTGTCATTTTAAGGCAATAAAATCCGTCACATCCGGCCAGTCGACCGGTCACTAGAAAAGTCTGGAAGCTGATAAGGAAGTTATGGATTCGTAAAGGACATTGCCGCATTTCAAAAAGAAGGAGGTACTGATAAGGATAATCAAGAAGAAGAAAAACCAAAGAAGACTTGACAAAGTAAACTTGTAGAAGACGACGAAGAAGAAACATGAAGAAGAAGATTTGAAGGAAAAGATGTATTTCTGCCTAACGTCTGAAGATATGGGTAAAAATAATACATGAAATAGAAGACTTTAAAAAAGACTTGAAGAAAAAGAAATGAAGAAGACAAGAGGAAGAAGATTTGAAGAAGAAAGAAAAGAAAAAAAACTTGAAGAAGGCTTGAAGAAAACCAAGAAGAAAAAGATTTGAAGAAGATGAGGGAGACTTAAAGAAGAAGAGGGTTTGAAGAAGAAGGCTTGAAGATGAAAGAGATTTGAAGAAGGCTTGAAGAAAACCAAGAAGAAAAAGGTTTGAAGAAGAAGAGGGAGACTTAAAGAAGAAGAGGGTTTGAAGAAGAAGGCTTGAAGATGAAAGAGATTTGAAGAAGGCTTGAAGAAAACCAAGAAGAAAAAGGTTTGAAGAAGATGAGGGGGACTTAAAGAAGAAGAGAAGAGGGTTTGAAGATGAAAGGCTTTGAAGATGAAAGAACCAAGATTTGAAAAAGGCTTAAAGAAGAAGAGGTTTGAAAAAAAGGCAAGAAGAAAAAAAAGCTTGAAGAAGAAGAGGGAGAAGAAGAGGAGACTTAAAGAAGAAGAGGGTTTGAAGAAGAAGGCTTGAAGATGAAAGAGATTTGAAGAAGGCTTGAAGAAAACCAAGAAGAAAAAGGTTTGAAGAAGATGAGGGAGACTTAAAGAAGAAGAGGGTTTGAAGAAGAAGGCTTGAAGATGAAAGAGATTTGAAGAAGGCTTGAAGAAAACCAAGAAGAAAATGGTTTGAAGAAGACGAGGGAGACTTAAAGAAGAAGAGGGTTTGAAGAAGAAGGCTTGAAGATGAAAGAGATTTGAAGAAGGCTTGAAGAAAACCAAGAAGAAAATGGTTTGAAGAAGAAGAGGGAGACTTAAAGAAGAAGAGGGTTTGAAGAAGAAGGCTTGAAGATGAAAGAGATTTGAAGAAGGCTTGAAGAAAACCAAGAAAAAATGGTTTGAAGAAGAAAAATGGTTTGAAAGAAGACGAAGGAGACTTAAAGAAGAAGAGAGTTTGAAGAAGAAGGAGACTTGAAGATGAAAAGATTTGAAGAAAAGGCTTGAAGAAAAAAACAAGAAGAAAATGGTTTGAAGTAGATGAGGGAGACTTAAAGAAGAAGAGGGTTTGAAGAAGAAGGCTTGAAGATGAAAGAGATTTGAAGAAGGCTTGAAGAAAACCAAGAAGAAAAAGGTTTGAAGAAGAAGAGGGAGACTTAAAGAAGAAGAGAGTTTGAAGAAGAAGGCTTGAAGATGAAAGAGATTTGAAGAAGGCTTGAAGAAAACCAAGAAGAAAAAGGTTTGAAGAAGATGAGGGAGACTTAAAGAAGAAGAGGGTTTGAAGAAGAAGGCTTGAAGATGAAAGAGATTTGAAGAAGGCTTGAAGATGAAAGAGATTTGAAGAAGGCTTGAAGAAAACCAAGAAGAAAAAGGTTTCAAGAGGATGAAGGAAACTTGAAGCAGACTTAAAGAAAAAGAGGGTTTGAAAAAGAAGGCTTGAAGAAGATGAAGGAGACTTGAAGAAGGTTTGAAGAAAAAAATAAACGATATGAAGATATGAAAAAAAAGAGACTCGAAGAAGACTTAAAGAAGAAAAGGACTTGAAGAAGACTTGAAGATGAAAGAAACTTGAAGAAACCTTAAACAAGTAGAGGGTTTGAGGAAGAAAAAGGTGTTGAAGGAAACCTGAAGAAGATTTGAAGAAAAAGATTTGAAGAAGAAAATTTTTTTAAATCATGAAGACGTAATAAAAGTTATTCATCTGTATCAAAAATTAAGCTGTCAAAAATATAAACATCATTTTTAGTAATACTCTAAAACTACTATCAAGGCAATTATTTTATTCCTGTAAAAACTTAATCAATGTTCTGCTCTAGTAAGATCTTGGTGAGTAGTCCGTTGAATATAGTAGGGAATTTCTGTTATGAACTCGAATGAAATCAAATCACAACGTCGAACTTTAATGTTAAAACTGGAACGAAAGAGGAGAGAGGCTCTCGATCCCAAAATCTCTAACGTTGATCAACAAATAATATTTCATTTTTAAGAACGAAAAGGAAAATACCAGTAAAATAAACTCAGCGGAAATTCAAATGATTATGTTAGATGGATTTACGATGAGGACCCGTTTTAACACTTTTAAATGTTCATTTGGATATGAGGGTAGCGTAAAAGTTATCGGCCCAAAACGTGGAATCAACGTGTCGAGTTCAAATTCCAGTCGAGTTCATTACATTCACTTCTCTCCTTAGATTTTATGCTTTGATTGACAATCATTCTAGGAGGAAAACTCTTAAGTCAAAACAACCATAATAATTTAGAATTAATCAGTATGGTATCATCTGGACGTCTGTATGTAGTGGGTGATGCATTTTCTGCGGCAACGTTAATAAAACCAAGTGATATATTTGTTCGAATGTAATTGTTACTTGTAAATAAATGCTTATTATTACCGCTTGTATTTTAGGCCCTTACATAAGACAGGAAATATATAAGTACATATTAATAATTAGTATATGGTTTGATGATTTCATTAATGACTGATGATAAAATTCCTTATATTATCTAACGTTATCAAGAAAATATTGTTATCACCCTTTATGAAGAAAATATAATGCTATATCCCTTTTTCAAATGGATCAGGAAATATATAAATAAATACACATTGATAATTATTATATGGTTTGATTATATGAACACAAAATAGATCTTTTTACAAAACAACACACGCAAGATATCAGTCGTTTATCGCAGAGGCGGACTGAGTCTAAAAAAATATTGGTTGTTAGGAGACAAAGGGGACCCAATCACAACTAAAATGCTATCATTTAATTTTCATAACGAATAAATAAAATTTTCGAAAAATACACATGGAAACCAGAATTCAATTTTTTGTGGGAAAAATGCGTATTTCTTAATAATCACAGTAGTGTACATGTACAATATATATTACAGGCATTAGATAAATGTAAATACAGAATGTCATAATTGTATATTTTATTTATTTGTTTTAATTTTAAGTAATTGGTTGATATTTTTAAAAGGTTTACTGCACACTTTATACATTAACAGATAGTTCAAAAGCACCATAGAGTATTGCATACTGTTCACTATATTAAGAGCAATCGTTTGTGTTCACTAGATGATTGTTTGGATTTGCCAGTAATTTCTTCTGCATCCAATTCATCTAGCAATCCCTTTTCAATGGATAACAACATGTATGATTCCAAATTCTCTTTGGACAGTGAATTATTTTTACCTTGCCTTCATGACCTTTGGCGTTAAAAATGTCCTCTCACATCGAACTGATTGTTAAGGTCCGGTTCAATTTTTTTTTTCTTCCACCGAATGAGTTCGAATCGCTCGTCGCCACTGTTATGGTCCGGTTTCTTGTACCACGGTGATAGTCCAAGGTAGAAGCAATAAACAAGAACTTGAAGGCGGATATGGAATAACACAGATATATTACAAACAAAAATATATACAGAGGAGTAGAAAGTGTTAGTACAAACAATCAAGTTTAGTAGTAATTGTCACGGACTGCCTCTGACTCGACTGACTGACTCGCTCGCTCGCTCTGACTGACAGACTCCTGACTGACTTCACTCCAGACTTTAGACTGAACTCTCTGCTTCCTCTTGAGGCGCAGTATTTATTACGTATGGAATAGTCCATTATGTTATTATGGGTAAGGTCCCATAACACTGATAGTGTGCAGATGACTTTATAAAGCTCTTATTCCTTTTTATTACTAAAGCTTTTTTATTTGATATAGGGGGCCCACTTCATCAGTGGCCCACTTGTCAATGGGCAAGTAGACACACTGGTCAGTCCTCCACTTATTCATCGTAATAATTCACCGCATAATTTTGATTTAAGGAATGTAGTTGTGATAAAAAGAAAAAATAATTTGTTTTTATAAATGCACTGATTTTTTGTGTTATCTGGTTTGCTTAAAAACTTATCTATTTCCTTTTCTTCTGTACATTGTGACGTTGGTGCATATATTAAGTCAGTTATATGCCATGCGTGATACACGCTTAGGCGATCATGTACCTTTCGATACATGACTGACGAGGCAGATTTTTTAGCGGCTCGGATTGAGGAAACGGAGAGCCGAGTGCGAATTCCAGTCAAATCCATTACATTCACTTACGTGCTAATATCATTGGAAAAGGTATGAATCCTCTTCTTCTCTCCCAGCTATGGGTAAATAGCAGGACAGACCGGGTTCTATAGCCTTGGATGGAAACTGGTCAGAAAGAAATGGCAACCTACTGCGGGAGAAATCTACCTCGTCAGTCATGTATAAAAAGATACATGATCGCTTAAACGTGTATCACGCATGGCACATAACTGACTGGCATATACTACTGTGATGGCTATATTGAATGGTTTCTCTTTCAGTTAAATGAGAAGAACTCTTTTTAACAGTTGTCACTATTCCCGAACACATTTCATCTTGTTTCTATCTAATATTAGTCCTACTCCTCTTTTATTTATTTGTCTCCAACCGCATATATGTTTCTGTATCGATCGTTTAATTATTTATCCATCTAGTTTCACATATTCCCAGAATATTTATGTTTAGCTTTTCCATTTTCTATTTTTTCACGCTGGTAACGCTTCCTGACATTCAGTGTCCCAACTAGCGTGTTGTCTTTGTTACTGGACGACGGTTAGGCGACATCAGGATCGTCCACGCCCTGAAGGGACACGGCACATAAAAGAGGAAGAACGTCTTAATTTGATCAACTAAAAAGTCGCTTATAGTCATCTATATTTCGTGTTAGAATCAACGAACAAACATTTGTTAATTTTTAGAATTAACAAAAAAAATTAAAAAAAAAATCATTTTGATGTGACAGTTTTCACATCAGATCATCAAAGAAACCAGTTGTAAGGTTGGTATGAGATGACCTCCTAGTCAGAAGTGGAGATCAGCGATTCATTTCATGTCAATAGCGACATCGAGAAGTGAAGCTAGGCATCCTATCAGATGCAGCTAGGCATCTGATAGAATGGAGACAAAAGTCATTTGTAATTGATTATCTTACAAAATACACACACAAGATTATTACTACTAAAATATTATTTTTTTTATTGATATACATATTAATATCTACCGACTTACATCATCGAAATTGTATCTTGGGAGTGACAAAGTAAACGATTTAATTAATAAATTTGCAACTATTTTAAGTAGTTTAATTGAAATCTATATCTATAATTCTCAAAATGTGTGTGTATGTATGTGTGTGCGTGCGTGTGTGTGTGATCGGATGTTGTTTATGCATTTGCACAGTTTTCATCCGATTTCGATTAATTTTTTTTGTTTGAGAGATAATTCTTCAGTGCTGATTTTGAGTCCAAATTGTTGGCGACAATGGCTCTCCACTACTTTTGTCCATTATAACATTTTATTATATACTATGTGTTCTTGGATATATATCTTTCATAAAAACTTTAATAAAAATAGTTTAAATTATTACAATAATATTATTTATTATTATTTAATTCCCTTTTCAGCCCCCCCCCACACATTCACATTGTTAACCCCCCCTCATTTGGGGATGTGCCTCAGTTGCACCCAAATGTTGTTACTAATATTGATTTTCGGGTGGGCTGACTTAAACTTAAACTGCTCCAATTGAACGGCAACAATTCCCAGTAATGAAAGACCCGGTCAAAGATGGGTTACTCTGCTAGTATCTTTTAAATTAGATTTGATAGATTCTTAAAATTATATTTTTTTTCACTTTTCCAATCGGTTGTGAACTGGGGCAGGAATTGGCTGGTCAACTTTAATGCGTCAAAAACAAAACTGCTCTCTATTAATCACCACAGAGATCCTTCCCTGCCCTCCATTAGAATGTCTGACGCTCAACAGCTCGAGAGCACCTCTCTGCGGCTGCTCGGTTTCACGTTGACGGCTGATCTGAGATGGATCAAATACATTGAGTCAATTGCTTCGTCCACCGCAAGGAAAGTTGGCTCCCTGTGCCGCGCCAGGAAATTTTTCTCCCCGGAATCGATCCTTCAGATTTACAAATCAACAATTCGCCCTTGCATGGAGTATTGCTGCCATATATGGTCTGGAGCCCCTTCTGTTTGCCTCGGGGTTCTTGATAAGCTCCAGAGGCGTATATGCAATATAACTGACCCTGTTCTGGCATCTCGTCTACAGTCACGCCATCGCCTCTCTCTGTTTTTTTTACAAATACTTTCATGGTAATTGTTCCGAGGAGCTGCATTCGCTGGTTCCCAGATTTCATGAGTTCAAGCGCCCTACGAGGCTGGCATTCCGCTCTCACCCTTTCACTGTCGAAACTATTAAATTTAGCCGTCTCTTCTACTCCAATAGCTTCATATCTCGCACCTCTCGCCCGTGGAACTCCCTTCCCTATTCTAGTTTCCCTGAGAGCTATAATCTATTCAAATGTAATGTCAATCGACATCTCCAGTTATCCTTCTCCTCACCATTCCCTCTATCACACCTATCTGATCTTGTTCCAAATCTTCTGTAACCACTTGCGTCCTAGTGGCTTCCCGCCTTGCTTGGGGTGAAACGATTAAAAAAAAAGAAAAAAAAAGTTCAGTCTATGTTTCAGAAGCAATCAATTTCTATAGTCAAAAAGTGAATATTGACAAGATGATGTGATAAAAAGTTAATATTGACGATATAAAAAAAACAAAAAAACTGTTGATTAGGTGTTTATATAACGAAGTACCCCAGAGAGTAGTTGGACAGTCTCTCAGATAATTTAAGAGCCTGGTTTGGGTGAAAAGGTTCTAGTTGGCCCTCACACGCACACTGGATGACAGTAACTGACGAAGTACCGGAGGGAAATAAAATGTAATGTTAATCATGGGAGATTCAAGCTTCGTGTTATTCATTTAATCGACACACGGCTTCATTATAAAACTAAATTCTCCTAATGCCAGCTAAGTATGATTGTAGAATTAAGAATTTGAATACCTGGAGTTCTTCAGTCAAGACTTGACTCCCCCCCCATACCACAAGTACTCAACTTTCATAGACATCACTTTAACCATTTTTGTCACGGAAACCCCAATGATTACTCATATCACGAATGTATTGGCATTCAGTTGTGTCTTTCTAATTATTTGCAACATTTTCTTATTAATGTTAATCCTTTAATCATTAATCCGTTAATCCTTTAATTCTTTAATCAGTCTGTCCTGTGATATAATGGTAGCGTATTGTTTGGTCAAGATCCTGAGTGTTGAAACTGTGGTGAATTCTCCTTAGTGTAGGCATGGACGATGGTGGATGAAGGCCCAGCGCTGCCGAGTAACGAAACTCCCATTCTTGCATCTCCACAGAGAAGCTCACGGTGGATATTCAAAGAATGCGAATAGAAGATTCAAAGGATGCGAATATTATATTTGGGGCCGGCGTGGCTGCAGGTGTAGTTAGAAGGATGTCAAGTTCACAGGCAATTCAGTTTGAATTTTCAGTCTGGATTTTCTTTCATAGCATTCTTTCTATTACTGCGACTAATGCGATGAAGAACTTTTCCCATTATCGTGTGGATAGTATAAATTTGAAGGATAATCTCGAAGGAAATAAAGAATCAAATACGTGTATATTCGACCGAGCTAGCTGGGACATTCGTAAATCTATAAAGCCATCAATCACGGTCCTATATCAAGATCGGAGCAGGAGTTGAGGTTTATCTCATGTTTTCTGTTTCGGATTGAGTTACCAGTTCCTTCTCTTAAGTTTTTCTCATTCTCTTTCACTCCTAGAAGCTCCCTTGCGTCTTAGTGGCATCATCGCCTTACTTGGTGTGAAATGATTAAGAATTTAGAGAACGATACTAAAAGGTTTTGCGAAAAACGCTGATAAAATCGTTTCAATTTTTGTTAATTTCAACGTTGTTTTCATACAAAGGACACACGTCAGAATTATCACAGTTTCTGTAACAATTGCACCGAAAGTGTTGAAGATGGTGAGTAGGATAATGATACTGCTCGTATTGGCATTCAACAGTCTCAGTACCCAATTTCAAACACCGAAGTAATGACTATGTTTAACCGAGTTGCGGTTTCAACGAAAAGCAACCCTTACAATTATTTTATCTTATTCCCTCAAGCTAGCTAGGACATTTATGAGAGCATCTCATCAACCACCACGGTCCTGCATCAAGGTCGGAATGTCATTAGGGTGGCATTCTGTGTCATAACATAGCTGGCCAGTATAGGTGATTCCTGAGCGATCAAGCCGTCTTGCTCCACGGCTAGGTGTCTAGAAAGCTAGAGTTCTCGTTTTGCTCGCTAGCAGTGTCCTGCAAAGTGTATTCTGCGTTCGCGTAAGATTGTAGAAATAACATAGCTGGGTCCGTAGAGCCTGTAATTTAGTTGGATGTTGTCCCTAAGAGATGTTAAGTATAGCTCTCAGCATCCGAATTTATGTTCCATCAAGTTTAGATTAGAATATTAGTTAATGCAAAGCTGCATTCCTTAGTACCACCAGTTCAGACCTTCAGTTAGGACCCGCCTTACGACGTTATTTGTTTTATTATTTGATCGAGTTATCTCGCATACAGTGGTCTATGATAAGTCTTTAGCCACCTTTGATTACAGCAATTTTGGCTTGTGTAATAACGTCTCATTTTTTTCAGACAATACCCTGTTAGTATCAAGCTACTCTACTACGAACGATAGTTTACTTATATTTTGCAATGAAAGTTCGCGAAAATAAGGAAATTGGTGAATTTTAACGAGGGCAAATAATTGGATGGCATCAGGGTGGAAAGTCAAATTGAGAAATTGCTAGGTTAAACATCAAACGGTTAATAATATTGTCAAGAAATTTAATGAAGAAGGTCATTGTCGTGTGGAACAACGTTCATCGTGTCTGTGCGAAGTAAAAGGGCGCTGAAGAGGGAAGTCATCATAAACCGTCGTCAGAGCATCAAAGATTTCGCCAACAGCATGGAGATGTCGTCATACGCGGTTAGAAAGACTCTGAAAGAGCTAGGCTATCAAAGAAGAGTTTCAAGAAAGAAGCTCTTGATTCTAGAGGTCAACAGGAACAGGCATATGGACTGGGCGAGAGAATTTGAGAGCAAAGATTATGAATTTTGTCAGTCTGTAATTTGGTCAGATGAAAGTAAATTCTGCCAATATTCGAATTCAAGAGTAGTTTATGTTTGGAGAAATCATAATGGGACTTGGAACACTGAATATCTGCAGGCGACCGTGAAACATGGAGGGATTAGAGTAATAGTGTGGGGTGCTGTCTGGTTTTGAGGGAAATTTGAGCTGATTCTTGTTGACAAGCGGTTGAATGGTCCAAAATATTGTCAAATATTAAAGAAAAGACTACTCCCACTATTTGAAACCAATCAGATTGAAAAGAATGTCTACGTTTTTTTAAGAAGATGGAGCGCCATATCATACGAGCAAAGTAGCAAAGGTCTGGAAGGAATCGCAAGGAATCAGGTCACTGCCATGGGTAGCCCAAAGCCATAATATGAATCCAATACAGCAACTTTGGAAGCACCTTGACCGAATACTTCAAGAGTGTGCAACCAAAATCCCGTCAGTGGCAACCCTTAAAGAAACATTGTTAAAGGAGTGGCAAAATATCGATCAGACGATTGTTGATAACTTGATCAACTCCATGAAAAATCGAATACAAGCACTGACACTAGAAAATGGAGGACCTACTCTATACCAGTTCCAAATACTGTTTATTTATGTTGAGTAGGGATTACGTAATTACATTTTGAAATTGGATGTAGTTTATTTCTCCTGACTAAAAACTTTTCTTAAGCTACTGTATTCCTGAATCTATCATATCAACAATCACTGTCCTGCATCAAGGTCGGAATGATGGCATTCTCTGTCATAATATATCTGGTTAATGTAGGTGGTTGCTGTGCAACCAACCCGTCTTGCTCCATGGTGTCCAGAGTAGTAGATCACTCGTGAGGTCTTGCTTTGCTCGCCAGCAGTGTCCTGCAAAGCGCATTCTGTTTTCGCGTAAAAATGTAGAAATATCAGGGATGGGACCATAGTGATGTGATTTTGTTGTATGTTGTCTGAAAAATGTAGACTTGAATAACATATGCGGTCTCAAGTAGAAGAATTTTTAGAGAACTAAAGCATCATTGTCCTAGAGGTGCTATTTTATTTTGTTAAATGGCTAGATTATTTCTGGACAGACCTCCTATCATATTGTCAATATTAACTGCTTGACTAGAAATTTCTAAAAACACATGGTCTGAACTCTCATAATGGAAAAATATTTGATTTTAACAATCAGTCAGATTTAATTTAAAAGATCCGCGGAGCTTGCCCTTCTCTGACAGCAGTATGGTCAAATTTAAAATTTAAATGTTTTGTCCATTGAAAACATTATATTTATTAGAAAATAAATTCAGCTTAAATACAGGAGCCATAAAAATGACTTTACATCTCGGCTTATACAATTCGTCAGTTTCTCAGGAATAGCTGATAGACAGAAATGGAAACTAGCTCTCATAATTTCAGTCACATTCCCACTGCCGTAATGCAGCCACTTGTGCTTTTCTATAAATAATTTCATGGTAATTGTTCTAATGAGCTTTCCTCTTTGGTACCTAGACCTTACGAATTTAAGCGCAGGATTAGATTGGTCTCATCATTTTACAGTTAAAATGGCTAGATGAAACCGTAAGTCCTATGCCAATAGTTTCTTCTCTCGCAGTTCTCGCTTGTAGAACTCTCTTTTGGTCTTCTGCTTTCCTGTTAACTTTGATCTTTAAAAATGTAAATGCAATTTCAATCATTATTTTCTGTCTTCTTAATTCTTTTTTATTTTATGATACTCTTTCTTCAATAATGTTTTTATCTTTCTCATATTCTTTCACAGTCAGTAACCCATTGCGCTTTAGTGACTTTATTGCCTTGCTTGGGGTAAAATAATTAAAAAAAATATTACACGGGTGTCAATTTTAGTTTTATTAAAAAATTGTATGCGTATACACACACACACACACACACACATATATATATATATATATATATATATTAAGACATTTTTATGTTTATACATTCTTTTTATAGATACAAATATTTAAGTAAATGCTTTGTCCATTTCATAATGTGTGACGTCATTTGTTTACATTTGATACGCCATGAGCAGATATAAATGTACGTGAGAGATTCGTGGAAGATTAAAGTTTAAAGACAGTAAAATCGACCTTGCTAACCGAACGCTCCTCTGTGGCCAAAATGGTTAAATGCACGTCAGGCTATATGACAGTTCCGTATAGGATACAGGTTCGATTCCTGTCGGAGGAAAATTTCTCGGACATTCAGGCCGGTAAATGTTGTTTAATAATGTTTATTATAAACAGAGCATTTACTTAAATATTGATTATATCTATAAAAAGAATGTTAAACCTAAAAATGTCTCAAAATAATTGTCGGACTTTGTCCATTTCATAATGTGTGACGTCATTTGTTTACATTAGGATACGCCATGAACAGATATAAATGTGCGTGAGAGATTCATGGAAGATTGAAGTTTAAAGACAGAAAAATCGACCTTGCTAACCAAACGCTCCTTCGTGGTCAAATCGGTAAAGGCACGTCAAGCTAAATACGGTTCCGTATAGGATACAGGTTCGAATCCTGTCGGAGGACGAATATTTTCTGCCAAAATTTCTCGGACATTCAGGCCGGTAAATGTTGTTTAATACTGTTTATTATAAAACAGAACATTTACTTAAATATTCTTTTCTATCTATAAAAGGCAGGATTTGTGTGTGTGCGTGTGTTTTTGTGTGTGTGTGTGTGTGTGTTTTTGTGTGTGTGTGTGTCGAATGCACAGCTGCAATTTTCGACGGATTTGCACCAAAATTTACATGCACATGCTCCAAGTTAGTGGGAAGGACAAGACCGACTTTGCATTTCCCAACTCCCATCGATAGTGGAAATAATCGATTTTTTCATGCTTCTACGGCAATTTTCAGGTAGTTTGCGCCCATTTTCTACTGGCCAGAGTGAGAGCCAATAGCTGGCTGCCACGAATAAGCAGGAAGATTCTATTGGCCAGCGTGAGAGCCAACAGCGGACTGACACGAATGTTAACTAGAATGCTAGCATGCAAAAAAAATCGATAGCTGCATTCGTCACAAGTGGGAAAAATTTAAATCTGCATGGCACTTCAATTGCTCATTCGCTTTCTTAAACTCAACGTTGATTCTGATTTCGCAGAACTGGGTTGGGTGTGAAAAAGTATCTGTTGTTAACATTCTTTTTTCATTCGGTTTTTCCAGTCACGAGTCATTTTTTTAAAGCTGATCGTTTTGTGTTCATTTTGTTTAGTTCTTTTTTCGTAACAGATTTAATGTTTAGTATAGAGCTTAGAAAAAATTTGCAATGTGAGATAGGCAAGAAGTAAGGCATGTAGCAACATCAGCACGGCACAGGGCACTCCTTTAAAGGCAAGGAAGGGCAAAAATATTTTAAGTCAAGTGATACTGATTGCTGTATGAGTCGTACGATTTTTAAAATCAAGCACGGGCAACGCCGGGCCATGCTGCTAGTTTGTATCTATAAAAAGAATGTATAAACATAAAAATGTCTTAAAATAATTGTCGGACTTTGTCCATTTCATAATATACACACACACACACACACACACACACACACACACACATATATATATATATATATATATATATATATATATATATATTGAATTATAGAGTTAAAAATATTTCTACAAAATTAAAATAAATGAATTATCTTTCAATAAATGTTCTGACAATCTCATTGTTGATACTTACTGTTCCCTTTATCTTGAGCGAATTTCTCGATTTTGAAGTTTATTTTAAAGAAAATCGTGGAGAGCCATTATCGCCAACATTCCGAAAGGACATAGCATATAGAAGAAATAGAAAATGAAGATTATGGCAATCCTGAATCTTTCTTCCTTTGAATTGTCTCTTTCTTCAAATTCAGAGAGTGCCTATCTAGCAGTGAAGCCGTAGGCTGAAAGTTTGCTAAGTTTTATCATGGGAAACGCGTCGGTGTTGACAAAGAAGTCACATCCGCCGGAGATCTTTTAAAATTGTTTGAAATACAGGATTCTAGTTCTTTTTTCGTGATCGGGTTACTAATTGGAATAAGAGAAAATTGCAGTGAATTTACTTGCGCAAAAAAAACCCAGCTCAGAAGGAATAGATTGAATAAACAAAAAGGCATTTGCCTTCTAACCCGAATAAAATTACTGGAATTTCAAACCTTAACTAAGAGAATCCTAACAGTATACATTGCTAAAATTTAGTTGAATGTTCTTTATTTAAAGTTACGGCCATGTTGATCTATCTCCCGGCATAGAAAAGGCGAGTTTAAATCTTGTAGGAAACTATTTTTTTTTTATTTTTCGATTCATTTTACTCGCATAATGGTCGTAGAATGTACAAAACGATCTGAGCGTTGCTGAAAATTCGAAGAGTAAAAAATAAATAAATAAAGAATAAGACGAAATAAGAAATAGTTTCAAAATGATTAATGTTAATCAAGCATTTTTTTAACATTCTTAAAATGAGAGAGCATTGGATTGGAATAAATATTCGTAGCATTTTATGTGAGTTTCAAAGACAATATTTAGATATTTGTACCCAGATTTATTTAACAACATATGTACCATTTTGTTCCGCTACCTTTCGCCATCTTCATGATTCAATTTACCCAAAACCTGTTATCTTTTTGGGTTTGGAAACTGGGTTAAATGTTTTTTTTTTTACATGTTCCAGAGAATTTAAAATTCTTCCCGTTAAGAGAATTTTGTAGAGATCGAACTAAGTGGTTATCCAAAGGTGCAAGATCAGGTGACTACGGTAAGGTTAGTAGTACCCGTCTCCAGCCAAGTTGTACTAATTCCACCCTGGTATGATATAAGACAGCAACATTTTGATTGGCCAATTACGGAGGCTTTTAATTGATTACAGCCTTTAATCGGTTCAATTGGGAAGAGTACTACATACACACAGTCATCTTCGGATGCAGACCGACTTTTGGAGTTGTTAACGGTGGCTCATTTCGTTTTACGCAGGACCATAATCACTCCACGTTGTTGTACATAATCTATTTTCATTGCTTGTGATGGTTATTGTTTTAAAATGGGTCGTTTTGTTGAGCTGAGAATCGCAATTTACAATTGAATTTGCTAGATGCAACCGTAAGTTCTATGCTTGCAGTTTATTCTCCTACACTTTTCGTTTTTCAAACTCTCTTTTGGCTTCATGCTTTCCAGCCAACATTGATCTTAAAAAAAAATTTTTAAATTATTTTATTATTCTCGCTATTTAATAAAGTTTCTCTGTTTTTTCATTTTTTCACATTCAGTTACACCTTATGTCTTAGGGGCACCTCGAGGTGGTGTAATCGTTAGCAAGCTTGTCTGGCTAGAACAATTCCGACTGAGTAGTGAGTTCGATCCTCACTGGGTGCCCCATACTTTCGGCCTTGTGCCACATCTAAACTACGCTTGGAAAATCACTATATCTTATGTCTTAGTGGCTTTACTGCCTTGCTAGAGATAAAATGTAAACTGAAATTAATTTTTTACGTTAAATTGTGAAGCATATAAACATGGTAGCGATTCACGTAACCAAGAGTTTCCAGATGTCTGTCAGCACTGATATTAAATAAGGGAAGTATTTGTAATCAGCGTTTCTATTGGGTTATCAATGGCCGCAGGCCTGTTGGAAAGTTCTCGGTCTTCTAAATCAAAATTTCTCGGAACATAGCTAAGCATTTATGAACTGTACTCTCAGCTATAATTTGTTATTGTTGTTGTGCCCCGTCCCTTCGGGACGTGGATGATTATGGTTTCTTTTTTACTATCCCTTCCGCTTTCTGTTCTATGACCCATTTACACAAGTTCCTTAGACAGGTTACTCTCGATTTCCTTCTGTGTCTCTTGCCTTTAATATGCTATGTAAGTGTCAGATTTTCCAGACCTTATTTTGCTCATCATGTGACCCAGAGATTTCAACTGTCTATTTCTGATTTTATGTACAATTGTCCTTTTTGTATGTATTTTCCTTAAAACTTCCCCCTGAATTATATGCACCGTCCATGGCATTCTCTGCATCCTTCTGTAGGATAATATTCTGTCGCCTCAAGTCTTCTTTTCATCTGCAAGAAAACTGTCTAGCATTCACTGTCATATAGGAAGATTGATATTACATAGCAGTTCAGCACGTTTTTCTTTGTTTCTAATGAATTTTTTTTCGTTTCTTAATACTTTGTTTAGATTTTGGAAGGCATCTTTTGATGTTCCAAATGTGCTTTCCGATTTTCGGTGTTGTATTATCCATTCTCTGCTAAAAGACTTATTAAATATTTAAACTTCGTTACTTGATTTTGGTATTAAGGACTTCGACTGTATGCCTTTTCTGTTGTTTGTACAGATTTTTTCCTTTCCAGGAATAAAAAAGACCAAATGACAAAAATGCGCCTCATTGTCCTCCATTTTCGTTTTTAACGGAAAAAATATTTAAAATTCATAATCTATACATGAAACATATTGAAAGATAATTAGAAATGTCCCCTTTCAGAATATGTCAATATATAATACTGCCTTATATCTTAAATATAATATATCAATATATACTATTATATAGTTGGTCCTGATCTAGTATCCCGTCTGCAGTCGCTATCTTACAGACGTGCTGTGTCTTCCCTCTGTCTTTTCTATAAGTTCTTTCATGGCAACTGCTCCGACGAGCTACCTTCACTGGTTCCCAAACTGCATGAATTTAAGCGTGCTACTAGGTTGGCATATCGGTCCAATCCTTTCAGTGTCGAAACGACTAAATGTAGCCACCTCTTCTACTCCAACAGCTTCTTATCTCGCACCTTCCGTTAGTGGAACTCTCTTCCAATCACTTGCTTCCCTGATAGCTATAATCTTCAAATGTTCAAATATAATGTCAGTCGACATATTCTGAAGCCATGACCTTGATCCCTGTCCTTCTCTTTATCCTTTTCCCAAAACACTCTTCTTTAATCTTATTCTCACTCTCTGTAACCCCTTGCGTTCTAGCGACACTCTTGCTTTGCTTTGGGCCGATTTGCTTAATATATATATATATATATATATATATATATATATATATAAAAAATATAAAATTACATAGCTAAAATTGGCAACTGGCGTCGAGATCTCATCAATTTACCGTTGAGCTGGCTAGATGTAGCCGTAAATTCTATGCTAACAGTATATTTTCTCGCATTTCTCACTTGTGAAATACATTTCCGGCTCCATGTTTTTGAGCCAACTTTAATTTGTAAAAATTTAAATGCAATGTAAATCGCTATTTACTGTCCTTCTGATTACTCATTTCTCTTCCCGCTAATTAGTAATGTTTCTGTTCTAATTCTTCCACACCCTGTAACCAATTGCGTCGTAGTGGCTTTACTTCCTTGCATGGGGTCATACCGATTTAAAAAAAAATAAACAAAAACTATGATATCATCTCTGTAAACGTCACATATCTTTTTTGTGTTTGAACAGCCTTTTTTTTTTTTTTGAAAATAAAAGAGCCACAAATGATGAAAATTAATATTTTTACCCCATTTCTGCTTCAAATTCCATAAACGAATACCATTAGTTGAAATAGCATCATTCAGAATATACATACATATATATATATATATATATATATATATATATATATATATATATATATATATATATAAAAGTGAACATAGTCAACACTTAGAGGCGACAGTCTGTTTCATGCTATATGCAATCGTCAGGCCACGTGGCTATATGCAATCGTCAGCACAAATGGCCTGACGATTGCATCTAGCATGAAACAGACTGTCGCCTCTAAGCGTTGACTTCTATGTTCACTTTTTTATTTACACACGCTGTATCTCTGATATTGAGCACTTTATCCCATAAATATAGCACACCTTAAGACTATATTTCTTCATATATATATATATATATATATATATATATATATTTGTTATAAATTTAAGTCCCATATAAAACGAAATCATGTGTTCAAAGGCATCCTATTGAAAAAAACTCTACAAACTTTTGTTCCAAACCAATATGCTTTATAGATATACTTTATTTGATGAAGTATAAAGAGTCGACCGTAGTCGAGATCATCGAATCAATGCGAACGATCTTTTCTTTAGCTGCATAGTATATGCTTCGTCAAGGCTACATAAAGTTTAGAATTCAGTTTTCCTTCTCTTAGACTGTGTAGTACCCAAGACTGCAGAACTTAGTTTGTCGTGCTATTTACTCATAGCTGAGGGGAGAAGAGGTGGATTCATACCTTTCCAAAGAGTAAATAATAATAATAATAATAATAATAATAAACACAATATACACTGACAGAACAATCAAAGCCAACCGCCCACATATTGTTATTAAAGATCACAAACAAAAAAAAGTGCCTCCTTATTGATATGGCAGTCCCTGCTGACTGCGATGTATCTTTGAAGATATTCAAAAAGCTGTCAAAATACAAGGACCTTGAAATAGAAATCTCGAAAATGTGGCATATGGGAATATCAATAATCCCTGTTGTAGTTGGAGCCCTAGGACTGGTTGGAAAAGATTGCAGTAGACTAATTGAAGGGATTCCTGGAAGTCCATGCCTCAAGGAGATACAAAACATTGTTCTGACAAGTATAGCCCACACTTTACGAAGGTCTTTATCTATGTAATTTTTTATTTTTTATTTTTGGCAGTGGAAAGTGTCATGATGCCATTTCTAACCTTAGGTCCCTGGGCAGGACCCGGAAAGAAATGTGTAAACGCCAGAAATCCAAGAAAATAATAATAATAATAATAATAATAATAATAATAAGAAGAAGAAGAAGAAGAAGAATATGTGGGGTGGAGAATGTATAAAAAAAAAATGGAAACATTTTTAGTCCTTTACGACTTTATCGGACTAAATTTGTTATGCTGGAGCACATGCGCACGAACGAGGGATGCTGGGAATTTTAAATTATATTTTTCTTTTCTTTTAATCTATCCAATTTCATTTAGATTCTTTTTCTGTCCATCACTTTTATTAGTAGATATCCCACAATGTGATAATAGAAGGAATGGTAATAAGTTCTAAGAGCCAGGTCGCAAATTTACTGTAGATGACCTTGCGATCAAGGCACTCTCTAGTTATTTTCTTTGTGGTGAATTGTTTCCTACTTTGGTCACAGTAGCATTTTTTATATCAAAATTGTGTTTAGTCTCGTTACGGTGGGCAACCAACACATTTGATATATTGTTTTGCGTTCATATAATCTTTTATTTAGATTGCTTAAGGTTTCTCCTATATATTTTTCTGACAATAATTACAGGCGATTGAGTAAATTCCTCCTCCAAGTTATATGTATGTGTAAACATTTCAGATAGTGTATATCTGTAAAAGGACAAAATGAATAAAGACAAAGGAAAAATTTACCTTAGCCAACGTAAAGTAAGGCTAAAGTAAGTTTTCTTTAGTTTTATTCATATATATATATATATATATATATATATATATATATATATGGGAAAACGATATATAATTTTTACATATCAAGAACAATTTTATGAAAATTTAAGAGCCCTCTGAGTTTGTAGCCCTCAATTTATTACACGAAGCGGAGAAATACATTGAAAATGCATTTAAGCTCCTTCAATAACCTAATTATTTCATATTCAAGACAAAAGGCTCGTAAAAATATTTCAAAATAGAAGAGTGAAGCATTTTGAGAAACCAAACGAAACAAAATATAATTTTCTACCCACCAATTTTATCCCAAATAAAATGAAAAATAATTTATCTAAGCTTAACATAAAATTTGTCACAACTACGTCTAAAACAATAGATAATTAATACAAAACAAAATAATAAGCTAAAATTTGAACAGTGAATATATCAGAGAAACCCTAGGGAATTTAAATAAAATATTACCCAAAAAGGGGAACCTTACAAAACAACACAGTCAGGGAATTAGTTGCACCCCGTAATGAGTCTGACCTTAATTTTCATTTAAGAAAAGCCACTTTAATTAAGAGAAAGCAATTTACTAAGATGAACATAATACAGAAGGCGCCACTGAAAATTATAATAAAGTCAGTGACAATCAAAATTTCTCATTTTAAGTTTTTATTTTTTTAAAGAAATGCAGAGTAGGCCTAAACTTTTAGCCTGTAGTGTTTATAATATAAAACAGTGTATATAATGTACAAAATAATGTATAAAATGTATGTATAAAATATAATGTATAATAAAATAATGTGCATAATATGAACTTGCATCTTCAATTGGTGCAATGAAAAGCAATTTGGAATGAGAAATCAAATTCGTTGAGAAAGGTATGGATCCATCTCATCTTCCTCGAGCTATTGGTTAAATAGCAGGGCAAACTGGACTCTCTAGACGTGATTGGCAACCAACGTAGGAGAAATAATGTTCTGAATACAAAAAAACCATATGTAGCTCTGCCGTAGCACATACTATACAGACATTGACAAGATTGTGAAGTACAGAATGATTCTTATAATCTCGATCACAGCCGACTTACACTACAGTTCAAAAAGTTTGAAGCTAGCCCCAGAATTATCATGGGGTGAACTTGACGGAAGAGTGAAAAAAAAAAAAATGAAAAAGTGCTTTTAGAGTCATTAAAAAAAGAATGGAATCAATTATCAAACTTATACTTTGAGAAACTTTTGCAACAAATGCCAAAAATTTGTGCTGCAGTTATCTAGGCTAAAGAGAGCTATTTTCAGGAGAGCAAAATTTAATCCGAAAATGCTTTTTCCTTTTTGTCATAATAAAATTTCTAATAAAAAATATCGTCTCACCTTTTTTAACCATGTATTTTCTCTTATTAAAAGTACAAGACAACTACATTTTCAGGGGTGGCCTCAAACTTTTGAACTGCGTAGATGCATTATTATTATTATTATTATTATTATTATTATTATTATTATTATTTTTTTTTTTTTTCTTTGATTTCTGGCGTTTACACATTTCTTTCCGGTTCCCGCCCAGGGACCTGAGGTTTTTTTTTTAAAAAAAAAAAAAAAAAAAAATAGAATTAAATTAAATAGATAAAGACCTTCGTAAGGTGTGGGCTGTACTTGTCAGAACAATTTTTTGTATCTCCTTGAAGCATCCACTTCCAGGAATCCCTTCAATTAGTCTACTGCAATCTTTTCCAACCAGTCCTAGGGCTCCAACTACAACAAGGATTGTTGATGTTCCCATATGCCACATTTTCGAGATTTCTATTTCAAGGTCCTTGTACTTTGACAACTTTTTGAATATCTTCAAAGATACATTGCAGTCAGCAGGGACTGCCATATCAATAAGGAGGCATCGTTTTTGTTTGTGGTCTTTAATAACAATATCTGGCCGGTTGGCCTTGATTGTTCTGTCAGTGTGTATTGTGTAGTCCCATAGAATTGTAACAGGTCCTATCTCCGTAACCGGGTCTGGGTGGTGTTCATACCAGTTTCTTTCAGTTTCCTTCCCGTAGAAGTTGCAGATTTTCCAGTGCCGATATTGGCCCACTCTGTCATGTCGGGTTTTATATTCAGTGGGTGCCAACACCGTACAACCTGATACAAGATGATCAATCGTTTCTGGATATTTATCACAGAATCTGCATTTTGGGATGACACAAATTTTTAGTATATGTGCTTGATAATTCCTAGTTAGCAAGCATTGGTCCTGCGCAGCAAGGATAAAACCTTCAGTTTCCGCTTTCAACCCTGCACTACGTAGCCACTGATGGGTACGGGTTTTGTCTACGTAAGCTTGTTTGGTACGGGCAGAGTATTGGTCATTATTATTATTATTATTATTATTATTATAAGTAGTATACTGATTACTAAGTTTTTACTATAGATATCATTGCAAATGATTTTACTATAGAGATGTTTGAAACAAAGAAGGTATTGCAAGTGTATGATAAAAAAAGGTAAGGTACGGTAAGTCCGCTAAACTGTGTTTAAATTATACAGGAGCTTCTTGTTATTGTTGTTGTTTTTCTTCTCTGTGCAGTGTCATTTCAGGACGTGGTTCGATCATGGCTCTCCACAATTTCCCCTCCTTTGCAGCTCTTAATAAATTTTGTCTTTTTGTTATTTCTCCTAAATCTTGTTCCACCAACGATTTACTCAAGCTCACTAGGGAGGTCATGCATTGTCTTCCTTTGTCTCTCTCGCCTTCAATCTGTCCTGTGAGTATAAGATTTTCCAAGCCGTCTTTCCTCATTATGTATCTTAGAAATTTCAACTGTATTTTCTTAATATTAAGTATGAGCGTCCTTTTCGTTTCTATTTTCTCTAAAACATCGTCGTTGCTCACATGTACGGTTAGTGTTATTATCAGCATCATTCTGTAGGACCAAATTTCTGTTGCTTCAAATTTCTTCTTCATCTGGGAGGAGATTGTCCAACATCCACTATCATATTGGATATTGCATAACAGTTCAGTACTCTTTTCTTTGATTATAACGAAATTTTCCTGTTTCTTAACACTTTGCTTAGCTTTTAGAATGCATCTTTCGTTATCCCAATGCGCATTCAGATATCAGTTTTGCACTTTCCGTCCTTTGTTAAAACACTTCCCAGATATTTAAATTGTTGTCCTTGTTTGATTTTGGTATCTCCAATTTGTAATTTGCATGTTGTGCTCTCTCTCTTTTGTTGACAACCATGGATTCTGTCTTAGTGATTTTAAATTTCCATTCTTCAGTCGATTGTCAAAATTTTTATGAGATATTCATATCTCATTAATATCAGTTTTGTACTTTAGGAATACATCTTTGGCAGATATTAGAATTTTGAACTCGCGAGCCCATTTTCTAATACGAAAAGACTTTTTCTGGCTCAAGGCAGTGAAAAAAGATGAAAAGAAATGTTCGCAATTGCCATATAGGCTATCGGATTGCTCGCAAGTGTTGAGCAAAAGAAATTTGGTGTCTTATAAAAGAAAAAAGAAAAAGAAGCTTTTACAAACTAAAAAAAAACATTCAGCAAAATGCAGATTTGCGTTGAAGAAATTTTAATTATCTACTTACAAAAAAAAAAAGTAAATACGATCTATCTATCTATCTATCTATCTATCTATCTATCTATCTCAGTGTTCGTATCTATCTATCTATCTATCTATCTATCTATCTATCTATCCCAGTCTGTTCGTATCTATCTATCTATCTATCTATCTATCTATCTATCTATCTATCTATATATCTATCTATCTCAGTCTGTTCGTATCTATCTATCTATCTATCTATCTATCTATCTATCTATCTATCTATCTATCTCATCTATCTCAGTGTTCTATCATCTATCTATCTATCTATCTATCTATCTATCTATCTATCTATCTATCTATCCCAGTCTGTTCGTATCTATCATCTATCTATCTATCTATCTATCTATCTATCTATCTATCTATCTATCCCAGTCTGTTCGTATCTATCTATCTATCTATCTATCTATCTATCTATCTATCTATCTATCCCAGTCTGTTCGTATCTATCTATCTCAGTCTGTTCGTATCTATCTATCTATCTATCTATCTATCTATCTATCTATCTATCTATCTATCTATCTATCCCAGTCTGTTCGTATCTATCTATCATCTATCTATCTATCTATCTATCTATCTATCTATCTATCTATCCCAGTCTGTTCGTATCTATCTATCTCAGTCTGTTCGTATCTATCTATCTATCTATCTATCTATCTATCTATCTATCTATCTATCTATCTATCTATACAGGTTTTTTCAATGCACCGATAAATTCGCGTACACATGATTAATGTCATGTTTATTCTTGGTTCTATTTTTAAATTAAACTTTAATTTTTGCCTAAGGGGCTTTTTTACTTCCTTCTATAAACAAGAATAAACCGTAAAAATACAAAAAAAAAAAAAAAAATAAATAAACAAAAAAACCTAAAAAAACAAAATAAACAAACCTTTTAGTATTTCATGAAAGCAGGAAACAATTCAGCTTTGAAGAGCAGAAGATAAAAATAACATTCGTTTAAAAAAAAAGAAAAGAAATATCGACTCTATTTTATAAAAACAAAGAACGCATTACTGGACAGATAAAGTGTCTCTTGATAAAAGAATGATTACGCATTTTTATCGATACGTTCGTTTATTCAGTAAATTCAGAAGAGTGGAAGAGACAATTTCTTGAACTCCATGGGAAGACGAAAAAATATTCCTAGTCACGCGCCCTTCCTTGTTTCGTTTCTTGACACCGTGAAATATTTTGCATGATGGCGAGAATTATAAAATCGTGGACATGAGGATTATCGTCCAGTCAATGATTCTTTATAAGAAAGATTTCTTAACAATCACTATAATACACGCGGGAAATACATTGTAGCCTGTTTAAATTAACTGGGTGTACGGTTGGTGCAAGGGATAGCAGCGAGGAATGAGGAAATCGGAGAACAGAGTTCGAATTCCAGTCGAGTTCGTTACTTTCACTTAACGCGTAAATACCCCTGGGAAAGGTACGGATTCACTTCCTCTCCCCCAG
Organism: Acanthosepion pharaonis; assembly: GCA_903632075.3. Taxonomy (NCBI): domain Eukaryota; kingdom Metazoa; phylum Mollusca; class Cephalopoda; order Sepiida; family Sepiidae; genus Acanthosepion; species Acanthosepion pharaonis. Next base: position 2,550,578 of record CAHIKZ030002334.1, on the reverse strand, counting down.
CGACGGGTTAAATTATCGGTTCTTGTATTTGGAAAAAATCCTTGTTATTCTCCAAAATATCCAACTCGGTCTATATCTATCGATCTGTCTATCTTAGCTCAAAATTAAAAATATGTTTCGGCTTTAATAACTCACAAACGGTTGATAAACCGTAAAATAACATCAATCAATCAACCGTTTAAATGTCTAGGGGAGTAATTTTACGTAAAATAATCAAAAGAAAGATGCAGTATTAAAAATAATTTGATTTAATGCCATGTCCCTTTAAGCCCTGGGCGATCATGCTCCTCTACAGATTTCTTTATTATCTGTAACTCACCATGGCATTTTTTAAAACTAATATTCACCTAACTCAAAACCAAGAGACACTCGAGGTAGATGGTTACTGAAAGCAGTGTGTGGTATAGACATATTAAGAGAAAATAGGAAGTGAAGATTGTGAGGATAGGGAGGATAGATAACGATTGACCCGGGACTTGAAGAGGTTTAGTTTGAAACGTTCAGAGAAAGAGTATGAATAATTCCAAGATTAATTACAATATTTTATTCGTTTAAAAACTAGCACACATGATGAAAAAATTCCCAAACTTATTAAAATAAAGTTTTAACGCTAAAATCTTTAAGTTATTATTAAGAGGAAAGATCAAAGAATTTTTTAATATAGAAATTATTTTTTTACTCTTTTTAGAAATTTTGAGTAAAAATCAAATCGATTTGAAAATTCTTGCAAACATTAGATAATTGTTGTGTTTCAATGAAACATTCAGGACTTATTCAGAAATTAATGAAATCATTTTTAAAACATTTTTTTTAGAATATCTTGGTAAAAAGATTTTTTGAGACTTGTTAACCATCGCCCAACTCATTTAATTTATGAAATTTCAAAAAATTATTTTTTTTAGTTCTTAATCTTTATATTATTTATAAGGATAAATCTTCGGAGAATTTTAATCATTAAATTTTTTTGATAAAAAAGGACCCCCCCAAATCGTAAAATAAAAATGCAATAAACATAAGAAATTGCTAATTAGAAAAGGTTTTAATTGCTTTTATGTTAAAATATATTATGAGCACTGTTTTCTTACAAAATTATTTTTTCGGTGAATAATGAATTTTTACAAGTATATTTTCATTTTGTTAAATTTTCATTAGTATAATTTATAAACGTTTGTATCTTTTAAAATATTGTATTAATTAGTAGTGGTCGAGTGCTATTGTTAGTAAATAAAAAAAACTGTATTTATTAATCATGAATAGTGAATCTTATTTATTCAATAACCCCAGTATTTTTAAAAGAATGAATGATACATTGTATTTGTCACGTAATATTATTACAATTATCTTCTTATATAAACAAACATTAGGCTGTCGATGAATGTGTAAACACCACATAAAAACACCCAACACCGTGTCAAAAATGTATTCGGCAATAAAAGTAAGTGTTATTCGTTTCAGTTCATTTTTAAATAAGCTAATTTTTCTCTAATAAGGTTTCAGAAAAGTATATTTAATTTTTAAAAAAAATATACTAAAGAGAATTATGCTGTGCTGACAGATATGTCAATATGGACGATTTTCATCAATTTTAATGATAATTTTTTGTATAATAAAGATTTCAATACATTCGGTTTCAAATAGAGCAAAGTATTTTGCTTATTGGAAATATTAAATTTAGCCTATTAGCTTGTAATTAAAACTAAAACAAATGCTCCAAGAAAAAATGTTCATTTTTAAATGTATTTTAAAATTAGGTATCACATTTTTGAGGCGGTACCTATATATATATATATATATATATATATATATATATATAAATGGGAAAATAAGACAACGTGAAAAAAAAGCTACCGTACGACTAAATTGATGTCTACGTTGATGCGACCACACACGCGCATGAAGGAAAGAAGTAGCCGAGAACTCCAAATTTGAATGTTTTTTCTAATTAATTTTTTTAATTATATGCCTTGGGTAAATAGACTTAACGAATTTCATTTAAATTCTTCTCTGATTAATCATGTCATCAAACATCCCACTCTGCGACAACAGAAGATCGACCAAGAATGGCGAAAAGCTGCAAGAACTTGGACGCAAATTTACTCTAGACGATATACCGACTGAAACATTCTCCAAATACTTTCGTCTTAGTAAATTGTTTTCTCTTTTATTTAGAGTAGCATTTTTAAAAATCAAAACTGCGCTCAATCCCATTACGGTGATATATATATATATATATATATATATATATATATATATATATATATATATATTTTTTTTTTTCATATAGACAAAAACAATTTACTCACTACAAAAATGCAACTTCGTTTCAGTGCATTTAAATTGCACTTCGACTGGTGAGAACCAAAATGGTTATCGCACCAGTCGAAGTGCAATTTAAATGCACTGAAACGAAGTTGCATCTTTATAGTGAGTAGATTATTTTTGTCTCTATGAAAAAATTATAATAAATAATTATTGCTCTACTATCGGTATCGAGCCCTCTTTTGAATTAATGCTGTAAACGATAAAACTTATATATTATTTTCGTTCTTATTACGTTATTATATTTTTAAGACATTTTATGTTTATACATTCTTTTTATAGATACAAATATTTAAGTAAATGCTTTGTTTTTATAATAAACAGTATTAAACAATATTTACCGGCCTGAATGTGCGAGAAATTTTCACAGAAAATATTCGTCCTCCGACAGAATTCGAACCTGTATCCTATACGGAACCGTCATTGAGCTTGACGTGCCTTTACCGATTTGGCCATAGAGGCGCGTTCGGTTAACAAGGTCGAATTTACTGTATTTAAACTTCAATCTTCTATGAATCTCTCACGTACATTCATATCTGCTCATGGTGTATCAAATGTAAACAAATGACGTCACACATTATGAAAATGGACAAAGTCCGACAATTATTTTTTAAGACATTTTATGTTTATACATTCTTTTTATAGATACAAATATTTAAGTAAATGCCCTGTTTTATATATATTCCCTTTCCAAAAACCAAATCCCTTTTGAAAGGAACAAGATTTCAGGACGTTGAGCAAATCCAAACGAATGCGACGAGACAGCTGCTCCCTATCTTAAAAACGGAGCTCGAGGAATGCTTCTACTAATGGAAATGACACTGGATAAAGTGTGTGACTTCAGAAAAGGGCTACTACGGAGTAGATTAAATGCTGAATTGATATGTGTCCTAGCTTTCTTTTTATAGCACCAGTCTCGATAATTTTTGATCAAAACTCGCATGTAGAATAATAGACTTAGGTTAAAGTGTTTTTGATATATTATTCCATTACTGCCTACCATATTAATTACAGAAATTAACATTCGGTATTAAGTATAGGCGTCTATCAAAGTGCAGTATTAATTAAAATAAAAGAAACGGTATTAATTATCAGCTTCTAAAAAGTGCAGTGGTAATTATAGTTAAAAAACGGTATTAATTATTACCTAAAAAGTGCAGTATTAATTATAGGTAAAAACGTTATTAATTATAGGCTTATAAAAAGTGTAGTATTAATTATAGGTAAAAAAACAGTATTAATTAGAGGTTTCTACCGTATAATCCATTAATACCCAGCGTTCCTATAATTATGTACCAGCATAGTCGGGCTCTTTAAATGTTTTTTTTTTAATACTTTACCTTAATAATTGACATAATATTTCAAGTGGGATTTCCAATGGAAAAAATAATGTTTGGTACCAGCTCTGCCGTAGCAGTTTCCACAAGGTGACGCAGTACACTATCCACTCCTTTCAGAGCCATAATCCGGATTTATTTAGGGTTTTGGCCATTTTTGTCAGACAAATCGTAGAACAAGAAGTAAACAAATTATTAAACCATATAATTATCAATGAGTATTCATTTGTTCATATTTCCTGTGTATTTATTTATATATTTCATATCCCGTCTGTAGTGAGAGGGGAGGTAAATCAACTAGTTAGTAAATTTATGATTGATTACTTCCCTTAGTTGTTTTAATAATCCATACAAATAAAATATTTATCTGCATTTAGACAAAATTACTTCCCGAGCAAAATGAACCGTTTAATTATTCACCTCATACTCCGAATTTTCTTGGATTGCAGTCTTATATGTTCAAGCCTTTCATGCGAGGCACTCAGGTATCTTTGTCTATTAAGTGATCTTACTTCAGCTTTGTCGTCGCCGTCTTTGTCGTTCTGTTGCTAGTCTTTTCCTTCTGAGAGCTATTTCAATTTCACTGTTATACTAAACTCATAAATTTTTTTATCAGGAAATGAAATTGAGCAACAAACGATGTATAACATACCAGGCATAATGAATGAATCATAGATACCATTGGGCATCTAAAAACATAAAGGGAACGGTTTAATTAAACGGTTTTATTTTAGTTGTGAATTCTTTATCTATTTCTTGTTAATAGTTAATATATTTTAACCTTGAAAATAGCAAAATGCATAGCCGGAAGAGATGAGATATAAAAAAGGACATTTGGACAGTTTTTATATAATTTATCATCAGAAAAGAAATATATATATATATATATATATATATATATATATATATATATATATGACAATTGGAAAAAATTTTAGATTTTGCCGACGTGTTTCGTCTTCCGACTTTTTCAAAACAAAAATGATATCGAAATGTTTTTGTTGCTATAGTTACATTAAAAAAATCCAAATTTAAAAAGATAGACGCTTCTGTCTAAGCCTTTTTTTGGTAATGTAAATTACCTTTATAGCATAGTTTCGGAAGATGAAACGCGTTGGCAAAATCTAAGATTTTTTTCCAATTGTCATTTTATACCAATCTATTTTGTTCACAGAATTGATCTTGGAATTTAACTATATATATATATATATATATATATATATATATATATATATATATATATATATATATAAGCAGGATGTGTATGTGTGTAACGAATGTACGGCCTCAATTTTCGACGGATTTGCATCAAAATTTACATGCACATGCTTCAAGTTAGAGGGAAGGCCAAGACCGACTTTGCATTTACCAACTCCCATCGATAGTGGAAATAATCGATTTTTTCTTGCTTCTACAGCAGTTTTCATGTAGTTTGCGTCCATTTTCTACTGGCCAGAGTGAGAGCCTATAGCTGGCTGCCACGAATAGGCAGGGAGATTCTATTGGCCAGCGTGAGAGCCAACAGCTGACTGACACGAATGTTAACTAGCATGCTAGCAATGCAAAAAGAAAAAAAAATCGATAGCTGCATTCGTCACAAGTGGGAAAAATTTAAATCTGCATGGCACTTTACTCCAATTGGCTCATTCGCTTGCTTATACTCAACGTTGATTCTGATTCCGCAGTACTGGGTTGGGTGTGAAAAAGTATTTGTTGTTAACATTCTTTTTTCATTCGGTTTTTCCAGTTACGAGTCCTTTTTTAAAGCTGATCGTTTTGTGTTCATTTTGTTTAGTTCTTTTTTCGTAACAGATTTAATGTTTAGTATAGAGCTTAGAAAAAATTCGCAGTGTGAGATAGGCAAGAAGTAAGGCATGTAGCAACATCAGCACGGCAAAGGGCACTCCTTTAAAGGCAAGGAAGGGCAAAATATTTCAAGTCAAGTTGTAGCGATTGCTGTATGAGTCGTACGATTTTTGAATCAAGCACGGGCCACGCCGGACCATGCTGCTAGTATATATATATATATATATATATATATATATATATATATTAATAATTACATATACCTACGTTTACAGTACGACTCCGAGTTTCATAGCTTTGTCAATCATCAGGTACAAAAAGTTACGAACTGTTAAATACGGTTGTTTTTTTTGTTTTTTTTTAAAATTTCATGGTCTCATGGAAGCAATGCTACATTGTGTGTGGATACAAAGTTCAAGATTATTATAAATACAACATAGTATTGGGGTATAAATTCAAAATATAGAGTGTTAGTAGGTAGTTATCGATAAATAAACTACGTTATTAATAGTAAGTTTAACAGGGATATTAATCTGTTAATGTATATTGAGTCAACGGATAAGATTATGGCAAGACGAACTAAAAATGGTAGTAGTTACCAAAGTTCGTATTGCAATAATCTTATACGTTGACTCAATACATATTAACGGGTCAATATCCCTATGTGTAATTTTTAATATATACTTTATATAAAATAAAATTACTACATTGAACACTGTTTTTCTACACCAGTGATGAAATTATGTTATGGAGTGGTTTCACAGTGGAGGCTTGTAGTTGTACTAAGTCGGTCCTAAAATAGGTTCGACGTACAAAACGTTAGGAACTTGATATAATAGCTAATGACGCAGAGTAAATCTAGTTGTGGTTGCTGATACTTTAGTATCCGACTAACGGTCGTCCGGCATCGACTGACTGGCCGAACCCTCTGAGCGATATTCAGTCACCGCCCACCCACGAGGACACCATGTGGCACAAGGCCGGTTTAACGTGGGATCTCCGAGCCCGTGGGCTCGGCCAAAAAATATGCCCTTTTAAAACCCGTATAAACGGGTTCAGGGTCGGTTTACGTCCCCGAAAGAGACTCCGCCCTTTGGCGTAGCCTCGTTCGGGTTCCTCCCCGCCCGAAGGCAGAGAGTTCAACCGGTCAGCCGGTCGTCTGACTTCAGACTGAACTCAGACCGATTACTGAGCAGTATCTAGTCACCCCCCCACCACAAGGGCATCATGTAGCACAAGGCCGGTTTAACGTGGGATCTCCGAGCCCGTGGACTTGGCCAAAAATATGCCCTTTGAACCCGTATAAACAGGTTCAGGGTCGGTTTACCTCCCTGAAACAGAGTCCGCCCTTCGACGTAGCCTCGTTCGGGTTCCTCCCCGCCCGAAGGCAGAGAGTTCAACCGCTCAGCCGGTCGTCCGACTACAGACTGAACACAGACCGACCCACTGAGCGACCCAGCGACTCCTACTCCTCCTACTTATTATTGGTGGAAGAGTCTATTAACTATAGAATAGGTGTGTTCCACTATAACTAATTAATATTAATTTGCCGACCTTCATGTGTACGCATTTGCTCATTTATATAGTTGTTAGTATCTCTTTATTTAGATCATTTCTACATCTATCTCTCTATATTCACTGTTTCTCTGTACGTCACTATACGGATTACTATTCGAGAGAGTATTATCGAGCAAGTACTATTAGCGCGAGTGGTATTCAATGGTATCTGACACCAATATTGTTCAACGGTGTACTATACTGGTATCAATTACAAAGTCTCTATTACAACGAGTATTACGAAAGTGACAATGAGTATTCGTCGGCAAAGCAAAAGTGACAACGACTGTTCGTTGTTGGTTGACACCACAAAAAGCCAGTCTAGAATATAAGTAAAACAATGCTCATATATTTTACTGTTTTCTGTGATTAAAAGTTTCATGTGGACACTTAGATGCTGATGCTGTTGTCTCACAATACTCACACGGTAAGAATGATGAGATACTCAAAATCTTTATTGAGAATAAGGAACTGCGTATCTTGTCACTCTGGGAACACTAGCATCAACCTCTAAGTGGGCACATGAAAGTTGCAGAAGGCAGTAATATATAAGTATTGTTTTGTTATTGAATCCTCTACATGTTATTTTTACATTTATTTTTTCACACGTGTATTGAGCACTTTTTAATACTATTGTTTCCTGGTCTGATTCAACTCTGATCATTAACTTCAAATTTTGAGAAATCATTAAGATTGATTGAGTTGTTTTATACGGCTTATCAAGCCTATGTGGGTTATTTAAAACCGAAACATATTTTGGACTGCAAGAATAATAAGTAAGTTTTACAATAGCAATTCTTTGAAAATAATAATAATTTTTCCAGATATATGGCCACTACTTAACCCATAGATTGGGTAGGAGATGGAGTCATATATCGCGCGAATATAACAAATCCAACAGGAATTCGAGCTGAGCTCTCTCAATTCTTATTCGGAGGCGCTTTCCATTACACCGTCTGCACATTGAAAGAATTAATAATTCCACATGAATAATAATGACTATGCTTTATCTGAGATGACTATTCCCTCTATTTTTAGTACAAAGTGTAAAAATGTAACAAAATTTCGACGAAAGTAAAATTAGTAATTGGTGCTAATTCTTGTCATTCTCGTTGGTTACCATAATAGCAAACCCACTTTTCGTAATCGCTGGTGTTTCTACCGAAGAAGCGTTCGGCAGCAAGTCTACACTTCAATGACAAACAGAACACAACACTTCAATTAAGCTGAGGACCAGTCCGATGATGATGGAGCCATTGATTAAGTCCAGATAATTTTCCGAGTCTGTGAAAATGTTCTATCATCAAAGTGCGAATTTATTTACACTATTTACATGCGAACTATTGTCCCCATCTTTGTTGTTGTTATCACATGTTTCGGTCGTTGTGCCGTCCGGCCTTCATCAGGTGTATGTCGATTTGGGTAACCTACAGGAAATTCCAAACTGAACCCTTTATTTAATTAACTGGGGTAGATTATTCTTGTGCCACTGTCATATCTTGGGATATCTAGTCTAGTTCTTATTTTTAGCACTGCTCTTTTATTGCATCGCCTTATTTTTTACTGAGTGCAAGGGGGTGCACCCAAAATTATTGTCATCAAGTCAACAAACTAACGCTTTAATTCGCTAGGCACTTGTTCCGTGGGACAACTTTATGTGGAGAACCTAACCTGCCTGATGGTGACAGTGTTTGTGCTTGTTATGCTTGGCTACACTCACTGAAGCCTTTTCTCTTTTTTTGTAACAGCTGCTGCTGTTGAGACTTGCTGTCATTTCTCTTTTTAGTCTCTTATAAATAGTGTAAATCATGATAACTTCTCATCACAGAAATTCAGACAGAAAGGCAGAACCTATAATAGAATGTCTTGTTAATTCTAGTGCAGTTTGCTTAGGCTTTTCTTAGATTACAATAGCCAAATATTAATAAAACTTAGCCGTCTGGATCGAGGGATAACTCTGAAATAAAAGATTTCTTGATAGAAACTGGAAAACCCATCGTTGGCATGTCTGGACACTTAGGGTTTCATTCCCAGAGAAAGAATGGAAATTTTTTTCCTGCTTCTAATTGAACAAATTACTCACACTTCAAAATTTCCTTCGTTGGTAGAACATAAGTCGAGGTTAACATGAAACGGAGTTTTAACTATCATGTTTCAATGTCAAATGAGTAAACCTGTAAATGTTTAGCATAAAAGATTGATTGATTTGTTTTTTACGGCTTATCAACCTTTTGTGTGTTATTTAAATCCTGAAAGTATTTTTGGACTTTAAGAATATTTTTGGAGATAACAATGACTTACTAATTCAAGTCCTACTATGTAACCCATAGCTGGGAGGAGAAGCACGTTGATTCATAACTTTCTCAAGGTTATTTGCGCGCAAATGAATATAACTATCTTCACTGGAATTGGAACTCGGCTCTCTGATTTTCAAATTGCCAGCAATTTATCCATTGCACCACCCGCTTATCCATGCTTACAGCACATGGTGTTCCCTAACGGTCATTCATCGCGGTTTTAACCAGGCTCAAAGTTGCTTAACTTCATTGATCCAACGAGAATCGGTGTTTCAACGTGATATAACCGTAAGCCAACATAAAAGAAGCCCAACTGATTTCACCATAAAATGAAGTATCAACTCTCATATTTCTCTGTTAAATGAACAGAAAAATGTTTAAAACACGATAAAAGTCATTATTATATGATAGTCATTTAATATATGGGAGCACAGATTGCTTATTATATCTTTCGGTGATCTGCTGTTAACCCTAGGCGTCTTTAATCAATAACAGAATCACCTCTAACCGATATTAACATAATACCAAGGTTCACCGATAATACTGTTCTGTTAAATAAGTAGTAATATGTTCAAGTTATTGATTAGGTTCTGCTAAATCCGTCAAGCGGACACCTGATTGTTTATTGTAAAATTGATCCCTGTGTAGTCTTCCTTTTAAGTAGTGAGCAGAATCATCGATATTTAACTTTCAGTGGCGAAACCTCGGAGACTTCTACAGAATTCATGAGCACTTCAACGAGCTGTAATGATTAGTAAGCTTGTCTCGCTAGATCAAGTAATATGAGTAATGAGTTCGAGCCTTACTGGTTGCTTGTGTCACACTTACGCTACGCTGAGAAAATCGTTTTATACTTACCTCGTGTATGTAGTGTAATCATCTCGCAGTTGCGTCTCTGTCTTCGGGCAGAGTGCGACGCAGCTGAGAAAAAATACTTAACTACCAGGTCCCAGGGAACAGCTGCCCGTGGCTGTATCCACCTTATCGCGTTAGAGTTTGGTTTCGGCAGTCATATGTAATCGAGGTATGGTTGTCAGCAGAAGGAACAGTCCAAGATGAGAACTACAAATTGGAGGTACCAAAATCAAGCCAGTAAGAAAATTTAAATAGATAGGTAGTGTAGAAGACAGGAAAAGTGACATCGAAACCAGAAGGCGAATTGGAATAGCGAAAGATGCCTTCCAAAATCTAAGCAAAGTATAAAGAAACGCGAAAACTTCGTTAGAAATAAAACTGCTGAACCATTTTGTGATGTCTGTCTTTCGATATGGTAGTGAATGTTGGACAGTCTCCTCCCATATGTAAAAGTTATTTGAAGTAACAAAAATGTAGTTCTACAGAAGGATGTTGAGAATATCATAGACTGAACATGTGAGTAACGAAAGTAAAAGTTTTAAGGGAAATGGAAACAAAAAGGACACTTATACTTAGAATCAGAAAGAGAAATTTCCAGACCATATAATGAGGAAAGATGGCTTGGAGATTTTGAAGCTCACATGGCTTATTGAAGGTGAAAGGAAAGGGGAAAATAGAGAAAAAACTACCTAACGACCTCGTGTAAATGGTTTTCCATTTTTCTTAAAACTTCGTCGTTACTCACATGTTCAGTCCAGATTAACCTCATCATCCTTCTGTAGAACCACTTTTCTATTGCCTCAAGTCTCTTTTTTCTTCCTCTGTGATGATATTGTTCAGCATTCACTGCCATATAGGAGGACCGAAATAAACACACTGCTGCAGGCGGTGAAGAGATTTAAAAAAAAAATTGTATATGAACATTGTACAATAGTTATTTGTGCGTGGGTTGGTCAGCAACCAATATTTGTGGAACCGTTCGTATTCTTGTTTTTCAGAAATAACTTCTGGGAAATAGAAGAAAGATCTGTTGCTTTTGGGGAAACAACTACTTCTGAATGAATTGTCGATAGCGTTGAACAGTGGAGATGGGACGGCGAAGAAGAATTTGATTTGTCTTCGCGGCTTTTAGCAGCAGACAACCTAAAGAAGTGAACCTCAGTCGCAGTCTTGAAAATCCGTCGTTTAACAGAACCACTCCTTTCACATAGTTAATCTCTCGTCACTCTAACCCGCTCTTGTTCCGTCGGCTTAATATCTTTCATACTGCTGCTGAAAATCCTTCAAAAAAAAAAAAAAGCAAACAAAAAAAAAAAAAAAAACTAGGCTCGTGGAGTTTGCGCGCGAAGTTATTTTTTGTTTGGCACGCAATGGATTTATCAGCCAATCAGGTTGAGTTTTACAAAATTTAATCTGCATTTGTAGCCAACAAGGAAATTGTAAATATAAACGGATAGTTTTTGGCGCAAATATTTGGCGCCAATTTCCTTTCAAGCTGCAGATAATCCATTTTTGTCAGAATATAAAACTAGATCTTTGAATATTTTTATTTTTATATCAATTTTATGCAAAAAACAAAAACAAAAAACAAACTTATATTTCATTGAAGGAATAAAGACTTTTTGTATGTAATATTAATATTAAGTTTTTAAACACATTTTTAAAAACAAATCCTCATAATGAAACAATTCAATTTTTATACTAATGTTCACCCAATACAAGACCCAGGAGCCACTCAAGGTAGAGGCTTAATGTGTAATGCTGTATGAGCGTAAGAAATAGCAAGAAGATCTGTTCATGTGGTTATATAGGAAAGATACCGGTTAAATTTAAAGTTGAAGAATTCAAGACTGTAGTGATCAGAAAAACATCCATCCGGAAGTCTGTTCCATAAAACAGCCGTTCTTTTTACTGGAACTGGAAAAACCGATACAAAGTCACTAAATTCTTAGAAAAGACTCAACAACTTAATATTCATAGAAAGCCTGAAAATATGTGCCAAAAATTTAAGGCATTTAAAATAAACTTCGATATCAAGAAATTCGTTCAAGATGAAAAGATTGATTGATTGATTTGTCTAACGGCATATCAACACCTTAAGGGTCATTTAATGCCAAAATTTAATTTTCTTGGGAGCTTTGATATAATAAAAAAATATATGTTATTCTGTTTTCACAATTGAATACATGGTAGATGATACTCAGATTTTATGCATATACATGTTTGTATGGACATAATTAATAAGCATTGATATTTGTGTTTTATGTTGTAGTTTTATTGAAGTTATGTTTTGGAATATAGTTTGATTGCAGGATATTATATGAATTAACTAGCAGTAGAGCCCGGTGTTGCCCGGGATGTAACAGTAAGAGATAAATCGACCATCATGAAAACTGAAAAATAAAATTGACAAACATTATTGTTTAAGGTTGATGGACACGCATGTCTTAATTAGTTTTTTTTTGTTTTGTTTTTTTTTTAAATTTTTTTTTACGAATTGGTCAAACCCAAACTCAAACAAAAACATTGTTTTCAATCGTTATGAGTCTATCGATTGAATAGAATTTTATTATAAACAATTGTCTTGTAAATGAAATTTTTAAAGCATTCTGAATGTAAAAATAAAGAAAAAAGTGTGCAAGACAATAAGAAACACTACCTGCCAAAAAAAAGTGAAGTTTTGTTGAAATCGGTTGAAAAAGGTAGGAAATCTGAGCCTATATATAAACGAACACACACACACAAACAACCTGGGTTTTAAGTATAACTCGATATGAGTTGTCCCCCTTTCATTCTCGCGATGCCTCTTAATCGTGTTTTCAAATTGATTTCGTGCAAAAACAATTGTGTTTTTTCAATTTTTGGCAGTGTCTGACCCACCGCAAGGTGATTTTACGTAGTCCTGTGAAGTTTTGTTGAAATCGGTTGAAAAATGTAGGAAATCCGATCCAATATATAAACGTACACACACACACACACACACACACACACACACACACACACACACACACACACACACACTGGGTTTTATAATAAGTATGATGTCATAAAAAGGTATTTCACGTTGGTTGTTTGGTTGGTTGATTTTGTTTAGCGGCATATCAAGCAATATAGGTTATCTAATGCTAAAATCTATACATTTTGTAGAACTTCAACTACAGATAAAAGGTTTGTAATTTTACTATAAATAGGTATTGTTGATATTTTTTATATAAAAAATGTATTGCTGATATTTTTACAATAAAATGTATTGTTATACTTTCATAAGTTTTTGTTCTTCTTTGTGTGTTCACTATTTGTCCATCACTGGGACCTAACAGATACTACTGCCTCGATGTGAAGGTGGATCTGGGGAAAAAAACAACAATTAAGAGGTAGTTCCGCGCTCCTCAAAACTTCCAATTTCTCGATCAGTGCCCTTGCTGCCGGATGTAGTTTATCGTCATACCTAGGACGATAAAAGTAACAGTACGTATCAACAATGGAATTGCCAGAACATTGATTGAAAGAGAATTCTTCAATTGTTCTTTATAATTCTTGAAATAGATTCACTTAAGCAGAAGTCAGTGAAAGAGAAAATAAGGAAAAAATATTTCCGAAGAACAAGGAAAATTCTAGAGACGAGACACAACAGAAGAGTTCTTGTTCAGGAACCATGAACACATGGCTAGTATCCTTAGTAACACATTGTCAGCTCTTTCCAAATTGGGTAAAACAAAATTTAGGAATTTGGATAACGAAATAACGAATTTGATGACCGTGTATAAAGACATATAACCTAAAGGCAACTATGATAAACTTTAGAAAGACGGATAAAATTCATTTGTCAGCATTGATGATTATGTCAACTCATTTATACATCTTCTATGTGTCGTGTCTCTTCAGGACGTGGGCGTTCATGGCTCTCCACAATTTCCTGTGATTTGTAGCGCTTTATAATTTTTTCTTTTCGTTATCTCTCCTAAAAATTTCCTTATCTTCCCTAAACTTTTGTTATCACTCTGCCATTCATTTACTCATGCTCGCTAGTTAGGTGTTGATGGGTCCTCCCCTTTTTACACAAATGGACTCACCCAGTATATACATATACTACTGCTACGTGAAGACCCGAGCAGAGAGACAGACAAGAGGAGGAGGAGAGAAAGGTTGTAGGTAATCGGAAGAGTGAGAGTAAGGTAACAGACAGACAGAACAAACGTAGCGAGCAAGAGTCACAGTGAGCGAGCACGTAGACTCAGTAAGAAGTCATACAGCGATACTTCAATACCAAAGACTGTATAGATAATTTGCTACTAACCCGTATTCCTGGAACTACTAACCTGCATTACCAGTTTGTATTATTCCGATAATACATTATTTTCCTATATTCATTCTTGGCGTTTGTTATTTATTGGTACCGGATTTCATCTCGGAATCCACAACATCTCTTGACTTCGATCTGTCTTGTGAGTATAAATTTTTCCATGCCCTCTTTCCTCATTTCATGCCCTAGAAATTTCTAATTTCTCTTTCTGATGTTAAGTGTCCTTTCTGTTTCCATTTTCACCAAAACTTCGTCGTTCTCCTATGTTCGGTTCACAATATCCTCAGCATTATTTTGTAGAACCATTCTTTCGTCGAGCGTCGTTTTCATTTATGACTTCATCTGGATTCAAAATTAATTGTTTTAACTCTGTGCCTCAAAATATTGACCGAAATACATTTCGTTGATAATTTTCATAGTAAAGAAGAAAGAAGAAAGCAAAACAAAGAAAAAAAGTAAATAAAAAAAAGAATGAAATATATTAATGTGGCTAGTCGGGATGCGTAGGTCTGAGCCCTGTCTGAGCTAGAAACATACTTTTAGGAGATGTATTCCTTGCTTTAATCTCATAAATAATCTTTTTAAAATTTCTAATGACATGTATGCCCTGTTATTCAAAGAACAAATTTCTATCAAAAATTATTGTTTTCAAATGTCAATTTTAAATAATTTATTCCGCACGTAAAGTCGGCGAAAATCAAAGAAACTGTAGAGTGGAGGGTTGGGCTGAGGAGTGTGACTGGGGTAGTGTTGAGGAAATATGATATCCGTCGGCATTACTGATCATAAACGTACTTAAATTAAAAATTCACAGACGGAGAGATAGGTAAACACACTAACGAATAGACATATGTACGAATGCACACTCGAGATAGATTCACACGTTACTTAAAAATATATCTGGCTAAAGATTTTTTTAAATTATATATTTTAGTTAGAGTAAAGGAATCATTTTAGCATTTAAGTTATACCAATAGTGTATTTTGTTTTCTTAAACATTGTTAACGACCCCGACAAACATTAATGACCTAAAGTCGCCAGAGATTATATATATATATATATATATATATATATATATATATATATATATATATAGAGACAGATAACACATGTTTATTATTATTATTAATTAGATATTTTCTCATGTGTGCGTGTTTCCCATTTGTTTATCTAAATGCTATAATGAAAAAAGAAACAACTGAAAAATGTACACACCTGCACACACACACACACACACACACACACACACACACACACATATATATATATATATATATATATATACAACGTGATATGACCGTAAGCCACAATTGTCAGAATGGCATATATATATATATATATATATATATATATATATATATATATATATATATATATATATATATATATATATATATATATATATATATATATATATATATATATATATATATATATATATATATATATATATGTGTGTGTGTGTATGTGTGTATATGTGTGTATGTGTGTATATATGTGTGTGTGTGTGTGTGTGATCTATGTTTTTTTCTCAGAATGTCATATTCCCTATTACTTTTTAAATATATTTTCATGTTATTTATCTTCCCATAAAATAAACTTTCTTTCTCTTAGACCTCCCACACACATACACACACTCAAAACACACACATCACCCACCATGCATACACACACACACTCAAAACACAAACACACAGACACATAGAATCACAAAAAAAACACGTACGCTTAAAACACCCCTAAAACACACACGTGCATGCGCGCACACACGCAATGATTTAAATATAAACAGGAAGAGGTTTATTCCAAGAAAAATTAACATTTTTTTTTATCAAAGTAGATCTGATTAAACAAGTTGCGGAAAAACAGATGGTCTGTCGTATTTTTTCCAAGTCATAATACTGTGGTGTGAAATAAAGCTTTATTTGTATGGGCGTGATGTTAAATTAATTTAAATATTGTATCTTATTTTACAGCGCAAAATTAATATTTATATACATTAATTTAATATTTAGCTTACATATCACATCACGCACTTCATCCTTTTGGGCTTCATCGGACTAAAGTGGTGTTTATTTTGGAGCAATTACACATGCGCGTATAGGGGAGAGGACGCTGAGAATTTTAAATTTAAAAAGAAATGTTTTCGTTATATGACGCATTCGGCGGAGGAGGGGCCTATTCAACATTTGATAATTTTGCGACAATACGCACTTAAAGATTTTAGGCAGTTTTAATCAATGTTTCTTTCCATGGTTAGCCATAAGGAATTGTAAATATAGGACTACCTTAGACTTAAGTAAAATAGTGACAATATTAATATTTATTAAGAATTTATTGCATGAAATATCAAGTTTTACGGAAACATTGTTGATAATTATATATTTAGTTACATAACAAATAAATAAAAATAATATAAAATTTGATGTTATATTTAATTTGATGTTAGATATTTTTCATTTTCTCCTTTGTTATTGGAAGCATTTTTGGAACTATTTCGCTTATGTTTTCTTACGTCTTTTTTCTATTGTTTTTGGATCGTTTTCTTCCAGTCATTTTGAAAAGCATTCTGACATTTAGAATGATCTTATTCCAATAAAAAAAATAAAACCTGTTAAAAGGAATATCTTAAATTAATATAAGAGCAAAAATAAAATGCTTTTGATAAAAAACCCTTAATTATTTCACTATAATTATGTAACAATAATGTAATGATATTCCTCAGACAAATCTATGCTTTATGTTACCTCGTCTCATTCATTGCAAGTTTACGAACTGTCAACCTAAATTAAGCAATCGGCTGTAATATTTTGTAAAATACTTGAATATGATATAGAGATTTTCCAAGCGCGGCTTAGATATTTTTTTTTTTTAAGCATTGTGCCCCAAGCAAGGCGTGAAGCCACTAGGATGCAGGGGGTTTGGAGCGAGAGCAGATAAGAGTGATAGGAGAAAGGAAGAGGAGAAGGATAGTGGGTAGATCAAGGTAATTGGAGATGTCGATTGACATTACATTTGAATAGTTGGAGATTATAGCTTTCAGGGAAACAGTAATTGGGGAGGGTGTTCCACTGGCGAGAAGTGCGAGGTATGAAGCTATTGGAGTAGAAGAGACGGCTACATTTGAAGGTTTCTACGGTGTAAGGGTGAGAGCGGGATGCCAGCCTCGTAGGGCGCTTGAATTCATGGAGTCTGGGAACCAGAGAGAGCAGCTCATCAGAGCAGTTACCATGGAAGTATTTGTAGAAAAGACAGAGAGAGGCGACGGCGCGTCTGTGAGAGAGTGACTGCAAACAAGACGCTAGATCAGGGCCAATTAGATTACATATCCTTCTCTGGATCTTGTCGAGAACTCCGAGGTAAGCGGAAGGTGCTCCAGCCCATATATGGCAGCAATACTCCATGCAAGGGCGAATGGTTGTTTTATATACTTGAAGTATCGATTCAGGGGAGATGTGGCACAAGATCAAAAGTATGGGGCACTCAGTGCGGATCGAACTCACTCGTAAGTGATTTAGCAAGACAATCTTTCTAACCATTACACCACGTCGAGGTGCCCCACTTGGATACGATGTAATGATTAGTTTTCAGTAAAAAAATGCAATTTTCGATTTTTGTTGATTCGCCGAACGCTTCAGTTTTCAGTTAATTTCTTTTTAATTTTATGTCTGTTTTTAACGCTTTTGTTATTAGAATTTTTGACCCGGCGCAATTCGCAAAACTTGACCACATAAATCAGCAGAATTTTATTGAAAACCTTATTGGAGCCTTGTACTTTTTCTGCATTCTTTTAATATTAGGATTATTGTCACAGTGAGTGAGCGGCGGGCCAAAAATGTGATGCTGGAGGACAAATATACGAATACAAATATACACGTCATGACACAGTCTAATAAGAATATTATGCACATGCCTCACAGCTAAATATGTCCGACTTGGTGAAGTTTTCATAAAAGCAGCGCATATTTTTGCAGGTGACGCCTACTTAGAAATACCTTCAGGTCGGGTAATCTAGTCCGTTAAGTCGGTTTCCGATTGAGGTTGTCTCAAGATGTGCCTCATCATTCAAACATAAAAAAAACACCTGATCATGATGCTCCCTTACTATATAGATATCAAATCATGGCTTGGCTTCAGGAACGAAGATGCATGAAGATTTTTCACTGTCGTTGCAGACTGATTGATAGTGTGGCCAATTCAAGAGAGACTTGTCAAGAGAGGGTCTGGCTGCCGGTAGACGTTTTGGTTTCATGATGCCTCTTTTTTTCTATTATTTTTCGGCGGCTTCCTTTGGCGATGGAGGTGACCTAACTGATACCATCTCTCTTTGGCACCCATATAGTTGCAAATATTTTCCCACTGTTGATTAAACGAGTCAGCATCGTTCCCATGACAGGGTGTGGTCATAGGGTCGCTACGCAGCTTCTCCCAATATATCTGGGCTGAAAGCGGGAGAGGTATTCATGTGTACTAGATCTGGCGGAACCTATCCCTCTCCAGTCCAAAACCTAGCCGATGTGGTATAACTTGAAAGTTCACCTTGGTCACGGAGAAGTGGCCAGTGATTCCATCAAGGAGTGGGGATACATCCGTCTTGGCCGTTGACTTTAGTCTTAAGAAGGCCTTCAGCCCATCTATACCGTGTCATCACTGCATTAGCTGCATCCATAGCTATGAAGCCCACTCTATCCCCTTTCACTAGATGGCCGTTGACCCTATAGGTATATTCAAAAATATAATTCAACAATATCATTTTTCTATCATAATTTTCATCTCTTTCCAGTTTTACTGCTCGTGTAAATTTCTGTGATATACAAAGAAAAGTTTTTTGTCTGAATTATTTTTTATGGCTTATCAACCTTTTATGGTTATTTAAAGCTGAAACATATATTTGGATTGTAATTACTTTTTAGGAGGTAATAACGGTACAAGTCCTACTATTTAACCCATAACTGGGAGGAGAAGAGGTAGATTCATACCTTTCCCAAGGGTATTTGCATGTAAGTGAATATAACAAACCCGACTGGAATTCGAACTAGCTCCCCTATTTCTCATTCCAATTCCAGAACGGTCACCCATCTAGGTACTGACCAAGCTTAACGTTGTTTAACTTCGGTGATCGGACGAGAATCGGTGTTTGAACGTGATATGTACGTAAGCCACAATGAAAAGTGACCTTTTTTTTTCTAAGACCAATGAACTCTATAAACATAAAAGCAACTACTAACTGATCTGTTTTGGCCAGAGTCGAATACCCAAGAATAAATTACGATAATAATGTCACAGAGACAGGAAGAATCATAAGAACTGAGGCAGAGCGGAAAAGTGATGTTGGGTGGTTGGGGGGGGTTATAACGTCAATTCTGATGACCACAACATGGCTAATTGGGAGAATATTAAAAAAACCAGGAAGGAAATCTTTCGACTTCACGTCCTCTTCCTTTTCCTTCTTTGCCTCCTCATCCTTCTTTCTCTTTCGCCACTCTGGCCATTCCCTATTAAGTCGTGCCTACTGCACCTCGTTTTGAACTTCTTGCCAGCGTCCTCAGTCTGACCAGCTTTTCTAGGTAAAAATAGTTCTCTAAAAGGAGTGTTGCAAGAGTGCTTTAGGTGTTGTCATAGTTAGGTTGCCTCTGGGATGTTTGTGCCAAAACGTACATCTTGCGTCATATGATAAATATGGATATTTATCGAATCCTTCGCACAATTAGCTGCAAGTATCGAGGATAAAACTAGCCAATTTTCACACCTTAATTTCACTTCTTAATGATAACTTAATATTCAGTGTCTGTCTATATTTCTGAGATGAGGCGTTGTAATTATTTACGCCATTTGCATTATTCGGACTGTTGTCCTCATATTCACGATGCTTCGGCCGTTGTATTCTCCGACATTCTTCAGGTGATATACGTTGGAATTTCGGACCGATCTCAAAGGATATATGGATGAAAGCGTTGGTTGAAGTAATCCCAAAAAGTTATTTGACCCAGAGAGTTTTGAGTTCGATACCCGACCACAGCAGAGGTGGACAAAAAACTTGGAGAGTTGAGTTATTAAAGGGAAATAACTAAAATTGAGATATCCAGAAAAGGTATGGCACGTGGAACTAGAACAATCTCCCCCTGTGGAGTAAATAAATGTTTCGGTTCGAAATTCCAACATATATCACTTGACGAAGATCGCAGCGTACAACGGCCGATATGTCGTGGATATAACAGACATCAGACCGAATAATGTAAATAGTATTAATAGTTAATATAAAATATAAAATATTTAATCCTTAAAAATGACTAAATATATAGTCGAAAGCGCTCGGATAAAAAGAACATTCGGACAGTTTTTATATAATTTATCCTCCGAAAAGAAAAAATTATTAGATCGCATGAGAAATTGTATAAAAAAATAAATAAAAGCACCTTGTCTGTCGTATTCAATGAAATGTGCATGAAAGAAGGATTGCTGTCTAAATATATATATATATATATATATATATATATATATATATATATATATATATATATATATATATATATATATATATATATACGACCAATATAAGTATATATATTAGGAAGAAACAGACAAAGTGAAAATTCTTTACGTGTGACGTGTTTTATTCTTTAGAATTGGTCGAATTAAAATGATGTTTACGTTGACGCAATTACATATGAGTGTGAAGGAGGGGTGTATAGTTTAACCAATTCTGTTTAGTTTCTTTTTCTTCTTGTCCATGTCTCTATCACTTTTCTTATTAAATATTCCACATTGTGGTAATAGAAGATATGTCAAGAAAGAGATGATATATAAGAATGGTATGCATTTTGTCTTTTTTTGTTGTTGTTGTAAAAGATCACTTTTGTGTTCATCTAATCTGTTTAAATTCATTGAAGTGCCTTCCAAAACAAACATTGCCGAATGATACAAATGACAGGAAGTTGTAGAGAGCCATGATTGTCCATGTCCTGAAGGAAAATGAGACGCATATATCGGGTGCGATGGATGAATTGTCGTCTAAATTACGCAAAAATGAAAATAAAACTGACATCTCATTTTAACAGATATATTTACCAAAACTACACAAAAAATATCTTGAAATACTAAAGAGTAAATGTATTCAATAAAATCGTCATTGGCTTCAACCACAGCCTCAAAATCAAAATCTCTTGCATCTCTTCTGTACTGTCTCCTTATTTAAATTGATGAATGGCGCCATAATTGTTGCATTCAGTTCATCATTATTGTTACAAAGAATTTTGTTGGTCTCCCCCTCAACTGCGCCCTACACATAATAATCAGGGAGATTGCAGTCTGAGATTGTATGGGTTCTACTGCTTGTGTAGCATGGTGCAGAGTCCTGTTGCCAGACATAGGGTTCTTCAGCAGCCACCCAGGGCAGCGCCATCTCCTCAAGGCACTTGATGTAGGCCTCTGTGTCGATCTCGGGCCCTCACCAAAAACCCAAGAGTTCTTTTCTTATGACAACGACCAGAGTGAATTTTCCGAGGTACCGTACCTTCGTAATCACCATTAGACTTATCCAACTCTTTCCGAATCCTCTGAACTTTCCTCAAACGCTCAGACAATCTGAAATATTCGTAGTGAAGCTACTGGCGCGAATGCCAAGCAGTATAGCATACAGTTTCCAAAATTTGCAGTCGACAAAATAAAAAAACAAGCAATGCGCTTGCGCAAAATTAAAAATATAAAATGGCGACAATTTACTCATCGTAACCTCTATATATATATCAAGTGTATGTAGATAGCTCGAAGTGAGTTCAAGTTCTGCTGCGTCCTCTTTTGTGCTAATGCACTTAGGAAAGATATGCATGTATCCTTTTCTTATCAGCTATCGAATCTAAACTAAAAAACGTACAGAAGACACTTCACTATCTTTCATTTGACTGAAAAACAAGAAACCGGAAATGAGCTCCACAAGTGAAAAGTGCGAGAGAAGAAACTGTCAGCATAGAACTTGCAGTGTCTGGACTGAAAGACGATGTTAATACTAATGATGATATTTGCGTTAATTAAATTTCACTTGGCACAAAGCCACAGTGAACTATCATGTCTGAATTGAACTCATTACACGAAACAATAGATTAGCTTTCCAATCATCACTCTATTATATACAAAACATTTTCTTTTCTCTTGGCCTACAGTTCTGTTTCTTTCTCTTACCAACAAAATTACAGAACAACTAATCAGGTGAACGAGTGGACAAATGTTTGTATCACTGATAAGCGCAATGTCCCGATCCGTTGTATTGTAACTTAGACATTCTTCGCCCACTTTTGTTTGTTGTTGGTGGTGACAAGACCTGCTGAACGTTGAATATTTCATTGGTCGAAATCGGTACTGACGTTACACATCCTTGTACACAAGAACGCGCTCAGCAGCAGATGGCAGAGATTTTCAAATATTGCTATCGTGATAAGCGTTGTCTCGTTAGCTTCGCGATAAACGGCATTCTCCCACATAGCCAAAGTCAAAACTTCATTTAGAACTTTCTCTTTTTCTCCACCTCTTTTCGCGAACTGTTGCAATTTGTTTTACCGATAACACGCCCACCGACACCCTCATACACACACACACGCACACACACACACACACACACACACACACACACACACACACACACACACACACACACACACACACACACACACACACACACACATACGCACGCACACACACATGCATATATATGAGTGTTGTTGAAAAGTAAAGTACTGATTATGGGAAATGCGTAGAGTCTAGAGCATTTCGTCACCGCCCACTCGTAAATATATATATATTTTTTTGAATTTGTAGGTCTGATGAATTGGATCGTATTTACGATTCAATGGAATAAATTATGACCATGGAATATTAGTGTTTAAGCCTTTTTATATATATATATATATATATATATATATATATATATATATATATATATATATATATATATATATATATACGAGGGGGTGGTGATGAAATTCTGTAATTCTGTTGGTAAAAGCAGGAGTTAGAACTTTAGGCCAAGAGAAAAGAAAATGTTTTATATTATATTATATTATATTATATTATATTATATATATATATATATATATATATATATATATATATATATATTCTGAATTTCAGTAGCAAATTTTAGGCAAACCTGTAAAAATCAGAGAAACAAAACTTCCACACTGATATTTGATAGCTCTGAAAGAATGCCCTATTTAAATGAATACGTGCGTACACGCACGCACACACACACATATATATATATGTATATAGTTAAACCTAAAGAGACAGACAAACCTACCAAGGGAAATCTGGCTAAAAAGGTTACGTAAGAACGGAATATTTATAGTCTATAAGCATAAAATCATGACCACATGACCAACAAAACCAAAACAAAACAACAATAAAAAAATCAAAAAAAAGAAAAAAAAAAAAAAGAGAAAAAGAAAGAAAACTCAGAAAACGGGGGGCGGGGGTTAACCATTTATTCAAATCGAGATAAAACAACAACAACAACAAAAATTAAATCGGGGGAGGAGACCTAGTCCAACAACCAACGTTTTCTGTGTCTACATTTACATAGAATCTCGGTTTTTGAATTTAATAAATGGTCAGGTGCTAGACGATTATTTTCGGCTAACGTACATGTTCTTTGTTCTTTCTTTTTTTTTATACCTTTTTCCCCTTTGGTATTGGTTTTGATTATTTTCAAATCAAGACACCAAATGTTTTCCGGACGAGTATAATTTCCTATACTTATAAAATTATTACTAGTATATACAGGGTGACCCCCAAAAACGGGAATTTTTGAAGTGCGTATTGCCAGACATGAGCAAGTGGCAACACTGCGAGACAGTGACATTGAGCAAGTAAACATTTCGCCATTTAGAATTCAAGATGAAATTCACAGTATTGCAGCTGAGATGTTGCAGCAGTCAATGAGGAATCTCAACAGCAGATTTCAAGAATGCATTCGTACAGGAGGACGCCATCTACAGGACGTAGATTTTTAAAAAATGAAAATTCCATCATTGTTTCTTTCTGCTATATATTCATGAATTATTCATACAAAAACAAATACAAAGGTTAATGATTTAATTGGCGAGAAATCCATCATCGCAAACAATTCAAATAATATACAAAAATCCCCGAACCTGTTATGAATGAAAAGATCCTTGTTTTTATAAATTTCTCTTGCATTAGTTCTTATTTTTACTACAAGCTTTCGTCTGTTCCTACAGACATCTTCAGGTATGGAATAGATGTTGTTCTTGTTTTTTCTCTCAGTAATAAGAGGACAACGAAAATATATGTATTGTTGTATTCGAAAAATGCTATTGGAAATGAGTTATTGTTTTTGGAGCGTGCAGTAGCAACGCTGAGTTTGATTTTAAATTTTACAGTTTTGCGTTCTTGTACAAATATGGTGATGAGCGAATTCTTTTTACTGGTAAATTTTCTGTTAAAGTGGCATGAACTATATTGTTCAATAATTACAGTAATGTCGCACTTAAAAGTTGCATTTGGATCAGTTATTTTAATTTCAATAAAGGTGCAATCAATTTACAAATTCATGAATTATTCATACAAAAACAAATACAAAGGTTAATGATTTAATTGGCGAGACATATATATATATTACTGATAGGTCAAAATATTAGGATCAGCAATATTTTGTTAAGAATAACAGCTATTGTCTCGTGACATTTGCCCTTAGCAGAATCAGAAGTTTTTTTTTTCATGCGGTGTCCCTTTAGGACGTAGGAGATGATGGCCACAGATTCGTTTTCTTTATTATCTTTGAATTGTCATGTATTCTTGAGAAAGATATTAGAGTGGTTTATCCGTTACTTTCTCCACGGTTTTGTATTCAAAATAGTTCTGACTGGTTGCCACACAAGGCTAAGAGCCTAGTATACGCTACTTTTTAACCCCTAGCTGGCGGGGAAAAGAGATAGACTCATGTCATTACCAAGGGCATAGTGCAAAAGTCTACAGACTAACCTAGAATTTGAACTCGTCTAGCCGATTCTAATTTCAATGTCAACAATCGTAATATTAATGGCGCATCCTTAATGACGGCTTCGAGTTCTTCCTGATGCCATATTGAATGCCGTTGTTATATACAAGAAGAAAGATTTGAGTGATCTTGATAAAGGTTGAATTTCTATCGCATTTTCCGGAGGATTGTGCAGTTCTTATGTACAATGGTGATGAGCTCATATCGACAGGAGGAAAAAATAGCAACCACTGACAAGATACTGGGCGGCCAAAACTTATCGATGCGAGAAATTAATAAATTAAGTGAAGTACTAAGTCACTGAAGCAAATTACTTTTGGGGCAAATTAAAGAAAGGTATGCGTCCTAACAGACTGTACACAGAACCAGACAAGAACCAACATCTATTAACGACGAAAACATCTTTAATAGGCATGCGAGCGACGAAATTGGACCTGATAGGTCAGGTCGATTTTGCAACCGTGATATTGTACTCAATTTAAAACTTGGTCTTTCACATGATAAATAATGGCGCAAAATAGTTTTTTTTTCCAAATCCTTACCTTTTCGAGGAAATGTCTAAATATTAAGTCTAGCGTTGTAATTTCATTCTGGTGATCAGTGAAAGCCTTATAAAATTTATAATTTACTTAAGCTTTACAAATTGTATATGCACAAGATGCATGATGGCACAAGCTCATTGTTGCTAAATCATTGTGGCATCAAATAAGACCGTCATTTACTTCAAAGGGAAATTATACTGAACACTGTATCTATATTATGATGTAATATGTTATACAGTGCAGTTATTTTAGTGTGATTTTTCAATAAACAATGCAAATTTAAATCATTTTGTCATATAAATTGTGTCCAGCAGTATTATGGGGTTATATACATTTTTATTGGGAAAAACATCCTCAAAAGATACTCAAACACTAATAGCAATAATATTTCTGAAGCAGGCATTTATAAAATAAATTACCAAAACTGTTCCTCCCAATATATTGGAGAAACAAGCAGAAATTAAAAAAAAAACACATCTATAAGCACAAAAGAGACCTCACAAAAAACAACTTAATTAATGCACTAGTCATACATAAAAGTAAATTCAATCAATTTTGATTTTAAAAATGCTACACTCATAAAAAAGAAAATAACTCACTCAGAAGGAAAATCCTCGAGAGTGCCACCATTGAATATTATCCATATACATTTTTATCTATTTTTTGTTTTTATTAATTATGACCTAACAAATGGTGCAAGATCTTATTTATTGAGTAGCCTTTTATTAATCTATTACAATTTTTTTTACTGCTTTTACTTAACGAAAATAGTAAAAGTTGCATATTTTGCTTGTGGTAGTTCATGATTATAATTCTGGTTTGAGGATATTTTCCATTCAATGTATCTAATAGAAACATATCAACTTTATTTGGATTTATTATTGAAATATTAATATTTGAATTTAGTTTGTAAGCAAAAACTTGAGGAAATTATGTATTTCAGTACAATCGTTTCAGGCGATATTTAAAACTAAATGCTCAAAAATTAGTAAAAGCTACGAATTTAAAGTTTAGCATAAATACTTATTACATCAAACTACAACTTTCGCATTGAGTGCAATGTTGATTTTCTAAACGAAGTGAAACATCAATCTGCTCTATTTCATCAATAGAAAAAAAAAGATATATCAAGTCCGATAGACACGTTTTCTCACGAATGACGATTGAGCGTACGTCGTTATCCTCGTGATAGGATTTTAAAAAAATGCTATGTGTGTTTCCGGTCATAGGCAACCACGGTTTTCCACAGATTCCTTTTTCTTTATTATCTTTCATTTTTATTTTATCACTATCGGGTATATGAGTCAGCATTCCTCTTATTCGGTACCCGACATATCGCATAAACCGAGTTTAAATAAATCATGATAAATTTGATGAAAGAAATCCCCGTCAAAAATGAATAATAACGGATCATCCTTCTGGGAAGAATTTCAAATATCAAGTTTAATACTGCTAGTGTAAATATAAAAAATAAAAAAAAAGAAATACCTGATTGACATTGCTTCATGTAAGATTCCAATAATATTTCTTTTAATACTACGGATGTAACTAAAGTCAAAGAAATGAAGAGAAAGCTTTGTAAGTTTTACTGGGATCTTATCTATTTGAGAAAGATCTAATTTGCTGGCACGTAGAAGAACAAAATCTTATTCATAACATTTTGGCAGTGTAGATTCGGAGAAAGTAGCGGTTGTTAATTCTTTAAGTCTTCGATATCAGGTTGACAGTGAAGATAATTTGGGAGAAAAAACAAAATGGCTGCCTTTATACACGTCGCATTGAATATTTTGAGCTTTCTGATTGGTTATTCCTTCTATTGGTGGACTATAAAATGAGTCAGCTCATTTTGGCTTGCTCACTAGTACTTACAGGGTACCCAAAAATTCCAACAACATGTTTATGTGTTTTAGTTCACATGTACATGTTTATATGTTCATGTGTTCTAGTTCATATATTTGTATGTTTCAGTGCATGTTTTCATATGATCTAGTATATGTTTTAATATAGTTTAGTTCCCATTTCAATATATCCATATGTTCTAGTTCACATGTTCATTTGTTCTAGTTGATATGTTCATACGCTCTAGTTCATATATTCTCGTTCACGTGTTCATATGTTCATATTTTCTAGTCAGGTGTGTATTGCATTGCTTCTGTCTACCATTTCGTTTGAAGAATTGATTTTGCATAAACACCACGAACAGTTTATCGGAGGATTACATTTTAACCTTAAACACAGAAAAACATAAATATCTTCTGAAATTCAAAACTCGTTTTCAGTTCTCACAACGGCAAAGGCTAGGTTGACTGATGCCATGTTTCGTTTTGAGGGTCGATATTTACTTGACGGCTCAAATGGAGCACAAGTCAAAAATAGATTCCCCAAATAATTTATAGTGCTTTTGTAATAAACCGAGACACAATGAAAACTATGATTTTAATTTAATCAAAGTAAAGTTACAAACTAAAACTTGGTTTTAGTGCTAATAATATACTGGACCTTCAGTTGGCAATGTTAACTGAAATATATAACTTTTAAGTGATATTAACCCATGATAGTTAACATGTTGACAGACAGAAACAATGATTTTCAGTATACTCTAACTCAATGTACTCTACAGCCTTGTACCTCACATACTATAAAAATTCTCCAAAATTACAGTTGAGTTGGCTAGATGTAACCGTGAGTTCTCTGCTAACTGTTTCTTTTCTCGCACTTCTCGCTTCTAAAACTTCCTACCGGCTCGATGCTTTCTAGCTAACTTTACTCTTCAAGAATTTAAATACCATGTCATTCACTATGTACTCTCCTCCTGATTACTATTCTTGTTCTTGCTGATCAGTAATTTTTTTTGATTCTAATTCTTCCACACACTGTAATGTCTTATGTCTTAGTGGCTTACTTACCTTGCATGTGATGAACTCGATTAAAAAAAATGTATTGTTTAAGGGAGAACTTTTATTGAATATCAAACAATCGGTTTTCAAACTCCGGGTAAAAATAGTGTTCTGTTTTGGGTAACGAAGCTATTTAAAGTAGAGCCTCACATATGTTGCACGTAATAAACATCCGATAAAAAAAAAAAAAAAAAAAAAATGGAACGCCAACTTGTATAAATGCCAATTTTACTGTCAAAATATTTGTACGAATGGAGAAAAATTATTTGAATAGAGAACATTTATATTATAAACTAGCTTAAAAGCCACCCTATCGGGCGGCATTTAAGCTAGCTCCTAGCAAGGGCTCTTGATTGGGCCTTCATCAAATTAGGTAGAGAGTGGTGGATGCGATAGGCAACAATAAAATGTGACACACTGACATTAGCATTTATTATTTATAAAATATGAGCTAATTTTCTGTCCTTCACACACTGTCCGTGTCACACACTGTGTTAGCAGGCACGTATGTAATATTTTATACGTATTTCTGTGTAATGCGTGAATGACTTATATGTGCTTGTGACATTTAATGTACACGCACACACATACATACACACATAATTTGACGTAGTTTGAAATAAAACATTGGCATAATATATTACATATCCTCTTAGTTTAGACAACCCCTACCATGGTCTGATCAATAAATTCGTAAAGTTGGAGACAAAATGAAGAAAAAAAAAGGAAAAAAAAGAAGCAAAACAGAGAAAAACGCTAAATTTTTAAGCTTACAGCCGCATCACGTTGAAACACCAATTCCCGTACGATCACAGAAGTTAAGCAACGTTAAGCCTGGTCAATACATAGATGGATGACCGCTTGGGAATACCAGGTATTGTAAGCTTTGATATGTGCGGTCGATGTAATCGATAATGTCTCGGAATTGTTAATCGGAGAGCCGAGTTCGAATTCCAGTTGGGTTCGTTATATTCGCTTATGCATAAATACCCTTGAGAAATGTATTTAAAAAAGTTTTTCTTTTTTTATTCTGTTTTCTATGCATATTTAGTTATTATGTACAGTTCATTACATGTAAAGTATGTTTATTCATTATACAACAAATTAAAAATTTGTATGTTTACGAATATTTGTTCCCCTACCCACTGTATGTGAATGTAAAAATTCAAATCTGGAGCAGATAAAATGTCTAAAAATGAGTCATCTTTCGTTTGAGTCGGTTTTGGACAAAAATGAATTTCCGCTTGGGAATACCAGGTATTGTAAGCTTGCATTTCTGTTTTCTTATACGTTGAGATTTTTCGAGAGTCACTATTTTTATTGGGATTGTTAGTGGAGTAGTTTCCTGTAGTCCTCTCCACAGTGATTTTATTGAGACACCACCTCTAGTTAACTCGTCAAGAGTTCTGCTTTTGATAGGTCTTATTTTTTATCCGACAGAGTTACTAACAAGCAGCAGGTCTATTGCAATTTTCTACAATACTTTAATGGGGCTCCGTATATTATGTAATGCATCACTAAAAGAAGCTGAAAAAAATGTCTACTTTTCTCTACAGCTCCAGAAAATATCTGTCTTATCCTGCTACGCTCTGTCTTTACAAAGAGCCAAATCTGCCATATCTGAGCCGTCGATGCCCCAAATCGAAGAATTGGATTACACCCTACAACTACTTTCCCCATGGACGAACCGTTGCTAGCCCCCCTTACGTTAACGCTATTTTCATGACAAATGTTCGGCCGAATTTCGTTCCTTCCTTCCAAAAGACAAGATTTTCACAGCTAGCATCCACCACAACACGTACACTGAGTCGACTCATCTTGATTCACTTCGTATTCCATTGGTATGGAGGAAGTCCTACTTATAAAGCTTCTTCCCCAGTGCTGTTGTATTGCGGAATAGAAACCCGAAAGGATGCTTCCCCGATCACTGCAATCTTCAAATCTAGAGTGAACTCTTTTCTATCCTACATATCCTCATAATATACACTTCGTGCTTCCCCCCTTTACGCTCTTACAACAGTAATATTTTCTAACCGTCTACCTTGAGTGGATCTTGGGCCTTACAATAGATGAACAATGGTAAAAATTAAAGCAAAAGGAATAGAGAAAATTATGATATATAACCTACTTTCAATTTTTCAATTTGAAGACGTTTTTTCGACAATATAAACATGAAAAACAAATACAAGTATCCCTCGATTAATGCGCATTCGAATAATGCGTTTTCGAATAGTGCGCAAACATTTTTATATACAAAAATTCGATTAGTGCATACATAATACACGGTTAGTGCGGTAAAAAATTCTTCAGTTTAACCATAGTAATTGAAAATTGAATTTTTTATAGTTACAGATATACAAATTAGCAGCACTAATCGAGCGATTCTTGTACTGAACTCATCTCCACAATGCCCCGGATTTGAGGTTTGAACAATGAAACATAAGTCGGGAGTTCTTTCATTTTAGTTTAATGTTGCGTGTTGCGACAAGTCTACAAAAGTAAAATAGGACACTGATTTCACATTAAAACACATTCCTCTGTTCACTGGCCTTCGGTATTAATTGAGAAAAAACAAATGTGAATGGTGTTCTCACTCTAGAATGATGACAAGAGGAAACCACGTCTTTCACGAGAGCAAATATTATACAAATAAACAGAGAAGAAAATCTCTAATTTTAATGCACGAAAAATTCTGTTTTCTTATACGTTGAGATTTTTCGAGAGTCACTATTTTTATTGGGATTGTTAGTGGAGTATTTTCCTGTAGTCCTCTCCACAGTGATTTTATTGAGACACCACCTCTAGTTAACTCGTCAAGTGTTCTACTTTTGATTGGTCTTATTTTTTATCCGACAGAGTTACTAACAAGCCGCCTCACTAGCAATAAATTGTAGTACGGGTGCAAGTTTAGGTGACGACAACTCGACAAGATATTTCATCCCCTCCTTTCTCTCTCCCTCTCTCTCTCTCTCTCTCTCTCTCTCACACACACACACACACACACACACACACACACACACACACACACACACACATATAATGGCGACAGTCTGTTTTATGCTTGAATGCAATCTTCAGGCTATCATGATGATTGCGTTCAAGCATGAAAGAGACGGAAAGAAGAAGAAGAAGAAGAAGAAGAAGAAGAAGAAGAAGAAGAAGAAGAAGAAGAAGAAAGGAATATAGCTGAATGGAAATCGAATTTCCTAAAGAAGTTCAGAAAATACAATTGCCGAAATCTTCAAGTATGAACATCAATGACAGATAATTCTTGCAATTAGCTTAATATACTATGCATTTAATATCCTATTTCTACAGAAGGATGCTGAGGATTTCATAGACCGAGTATGTGAGCAATGATGGGGCCTTAGAGAGGTTAAAAACAAGTGGAAGGCTTATACTTAACACCAGAAAGAGGCAGCTGAAATTTCTGTGACATATAATAAGGAAGTAGGACCTGAAGAATCTGACACTCACGGGTCGAATAGAGGGAAAGAGAGACAAGGGAAAGCAGTGCGTGAAATACCTGACGAGCTTGAGTGGGTGGATGACAGAAGGTGGCCTGGTGAGGGGGAAGCAGAGGGAAGGAACTTGCTGAGAGCTGCAAAGGATAGCGGGAGGTGAAGAGCCATGATCGCCTACATCCTGAAAGGAGATGGCACATAAAAGAAAAGATCCTATACAAATGTTATAGAATGTCCGATATCCATGTGGCTACGTTTATGAAATAACTGCCTGTTGATCATGTGCGGGATATCCCATACGCCATCTTTTATCGTTTAACCATGACAGAGAGCAGAAAAAGAACATTTCAAGTTATTCCCTGCTGTAGAAAGCAATAAAAAGCTACGCCAGTGATTTAGTCCTAAATCATAATTCTGTTCCGCTGTTGTAATATTCAGTGAATTTCCAATTCAAGAAATCCATTCATTCTTCTTATCCGCTGTCAGTTTTACGCATTTATTTCTTTTTTCTAAACGGAGCTTCGTTTTTGGTCTCAGTTGTCGCCGCCAGAATCATCGTAAATTTATTTTATTGTCATTTTACGCAGTTGTTTTGAGTAGCCAATGCAAGTCAGGTCGTGACAACGTTTCATTTTCATAATGGAATACGAATGGCACTTATTAATATATATGTATATTAAAATTACAGTTTTTTAATCTATCCGACTTCATTTAGGTTCTTTTTCTTTTCATCACTTCTGTTAGTAGATAAAAAAAAGATAATTTAAAATTCCCAGCATCCCTCGCTCGTGCGCATGTGTAGTTGCGCCAACATAACAAATTTAGTCCGCTGAAGTCCTGAAGGACGAAACGCGTCACAAGAAAACTTTTTCCACTTTGTCATACATTTTTCCCCAATATTGTTCTTGCTTGATATATATAAAAAATATATATATCGTTATCCCTATATATATATATATATATATATATATATATATATATATATATATATATAAGTACCTAGATGAGATTGCTAGAAAATGATTATAGCATGATAAAAACGGCCTTAAACTTTATGAAAATAAAATTTTAACGTGAAAAGGATTATGCTACTATTAAGAGGAAAGAACAAAGTATTTTTTAAAATTATTTCTTAAAATTTTTCCGTCGTTTTAGAACAATCTAACTTTTGATTAAATAGACTTTGTTTCTCTTCGTCGGCGGAAGTACAAAATAGCAATTTTTTGTGCTTTCTTTTTAGTGACAGACATTAATTTTGAAAATCTTGCAAAAAACGAAATAATTGTCAGATTTTAATGAAAATTTCAAAAACTATTCACGAATGATGGAAATTATTAGAAATATTTTATCTTTTTAAAAAATCATGATAAAAATATTTTTCTTATATATATATTACACCCCCAATAAATAATTTTATGAAAACTCTAGAAATTAAATGTTGAAACACGCAAGTTATTATATTTGTTAAAAGCACAAATCTTTGAGAAAAGTAAATCATGTTTTTTTTTTCTCAAATCGAACCTCATCTAACTAAAAATCAGCACAGAACTGTAACATACAAAACTCAATAAAACAAAGATATTATTTAATTTCAAATGCTAAAAGATTTCGATTTTAGTTGTTTTTATGAATATGCATAATATTGTCTGAAGGTAAAAACTTTTTCGATGAAAAATGAATTTTTAAAAGAATTAATTGTTATTTCCTAAATTATTTTATTATTTTTACATTAAATTTGTTAAATATTGTAAAATTAGTGGAAATGGCGAATCCTTTACTTAATTGTTTTATTAAGTAGATCACAAGCATTTACAATCAACGAGCATCCAGATATAGAAATCTTATTGTTCCTTGCCTTTGGTGTCCATAAAACGGCTGTAATTCAAATGTACGGAAGCCCGGAAGAAACATCATACAATAAAGACGTCACGTGATTTGATTTCGTATATAAATGTTGTTCGGCGCTGTTAACGGACTTTTACATTTTTACATTTACATTGGGCGAAACACAAAATTTTCACGAAAATTTCATGAAAGTCTCATACCAGTTGCATCGAATTTCTAAACCTCTGTTCTTACCTGACTATGAAAAATAAAATAAAAAGTGTATATGATTATGTAACTATTAGAAAAAAATTGCCTTTTCAATATTGTCATATAACTTAAGATTGAAAAAAAAAATAACAAAGAAAAATGTATAGCATTTCAACTTACAAAGTATTATGTAAACATCTTATGAAATTTATATGTGCTTAGTTTTATATTATCTCAGTTATGTCATTTTTCCATAAATGAAATATCAAAATTGATAATAAAATCAGTAGAAATCCAAATAAAACCGTAAAATGTAATAAATTTATATAAAATGTATACTACTGACAATATTTCATAAGAAAGGTAACTAATTAATTACGTACTTTTCTTATGAAATTTTATCTCACTCTTCATGTCTTATTTATTTTTTTTTATAGTATTATATTTTTCCATAAGGAATCGTAAATGTAAAGGTGAAAGCTAAGTACCAAAAAAGAAAACGAAAAAGATTAGAGCGCTGCTAGTTTTCCTTAAAAATAACGAGCTAAATAAGTTGGCTCACTTAAAGCCGACCTTCCGTACAATAACTTTTCCTCAAGTAAGATGT
Organism: Acanthosepion pharaonis; assembly: GCA_903632075.3. NCBI lineage: Eukaryota > Metazoa > Mollusca > Cephalopoda > Sepiida > Sepiidae > Acanthosepion > Acanthosepion pharaonis. Next base: position 2,515,549 of record CAHIKZ030002334.1, on the reverse strand, counting down.
CAGTGCTTGATGAAACCATCACATGTTACATGTCAATCTACACCGCTGTTAAAACCGGCTTTCTCTTATTTTAAAGTACATTTTTATTTCAGCGCAGAAAGCAAGTAATGTCTATTTCAAAATATATCAAATAAACTTTATAATTTCTAATTTTCTTAAATTAAATTTTGAAAAAAATATAATTGATTTTTAAAAGAATTTTAAACGGAGAATTTCACATTTGTTTACAAAAATGGCAGATGATTGATTTTCTGTCAAATTTGCTGATAAAAAAAAAAGATTTTAACGAAAAATTTAGACGTTCTCGGAATAATTAAAAAACGTAAAAATATAATCAAAAATACTTTGATCTTTCCTCTTTTTAATAACATAAACATTTAGGCAGTAAAAATTATTTTCATCAAGCTTGTGGCCTTCTTTATTCATGCCATGCTATTTTTATCGATCTCATGAACATACATACACACACACACACACACACACACACACACACACACACACACACACACACACACATATATATGTATGTATGTATATGTATATATTCTCAGCCATAGTTTCGCGGCTAACTAGTGTGTCAGGTTAAGCGTGCCGTAAAATATTGAAGAAATCGAGATAAAACAGCAGGTACAGGTTTCACACTAAATAATATTTGAATAGAAACATTGTAATAAAGTAAATCCGTATTTGTGTGTGTATTTAAAAAAATCTATGATTTTATTTCATAACATTTAAATGTTGCTCAGTATGCCGTGATATTTTCATTTGATCCTAGGTGTGCCCTTGCTTAAAACGGTTGAGAAACACTGAACTAGACGCAGAATACATTGCCAGAAAATAAACGGTTAGAAAACCAAGACATGTTTCAACTTGAATTCGATTCTAGGGTCGAGCATTAGGATCATCGAACATGTCTCGTTCCATAAGAAGCAGCAAAACAGTTTACACAGCTATCAGGATAAATTTATTCTAGGGTCATTGGGCGAAGCAATCCAACATGTCATGTCACCCCTACGAGTGCAACTGGTACGATTTAACCCTGTCCTACATGCTGCATGGTTGAGTCATTGACGACTAAGCCGGTTCCTGCATCAGGTTTTTCTGGCGTGAGTGGGTTTGACTCGACCTCTCGCAACATTAAAAATAATACCTGTCAAAAGTCAGATGAACCTTTTTTGCGGGGGGGATCAAGAGCCCTAACACAATGGAGAAGACAGCCATATATGCAGCTAGTGCGGTGATGGCGCGGCATTACTGGACAGTTGCTCAGAGATGCTTTATTCATACCCGGTTATGAGACGGAAGATGATTGGTTTAAATGTAAAAGATTATACAGTTAAAAAAATACAGATCGAAACGAGGCTAATGGCGAGCGGTGAGGCTGCGGAACTTTCTTTTGCTTCCCACATCTAGTTGACAATATTTCGGCTGGCCCATTCTCTGAGCATTTTCCGAGTAAATATTTTCCGATCAAACATTTGTTACTCGTTACTTGCTTAGTTCCTAAGCGGTGTTGCATGTGTTGTTTTATATTTGGCATTCTAGTGGCCTCTTTACTACAATTTAGTGCAATTTAGTTGTATGTGTTGTTTTATTTTGGCATTCTAGTGGCCTCTTTATCAAACAATTTAGTTGTATGTGTTGTTTTATATTTGGCATTCTAGTGGCCTCTTTACTACAATTTAGTGCAATTTAGTTGTATGTGTTGTTTTATATTTGGCATTCTAGTTCTTTTTATAAATTTAGTGGTTTAGTTGTATGTGTTGTTTTATATTTGGCATTCTAGTGGCCTCTTTACTACAATTTAGTGCAATTTAGTTGTATGTGTTGTTTTATATTTGGCATTCTAGTGGCCTCTTTACTACAATTTAGTGCAATTTAGTTGTATGTGTTGTTTTATATTTGGCATTCTAGTGGCCTCTTTACTACAATTTGGTTTTAGTTGTATGTGTTGTTTTATATTTGGCATTCTAGTGGCCTCTTTACTACAATTTAGTGCAATTTAGTTGTATGTTTGTTTTATATTTGGCATTCTAGTGGCCTCTTTACTACAATTTAGTGCAATTTAGTTGTATGTGTTGTTTTTATATTTGGCATTCTAGTGGCCTCTTTACTACAATTTAGTGCAATTTAGTTGTATGTGTTGTTTTATATTTTAGTTGTATGTGTTGTTTTATATTTGGCATTCTAGTGGCATTTAGTGCAATTTAGTTGTATGTGTTGTTTATATTTGGCTTCTAGTGGCCTCTTTACTACAATTTAGTGCAATTTAGTTGTATGTTTGTTTTATATTTGGCATTCTAGTGGCCTCTTTACTACAATTTAGTGCAATTTAGTTGTATGTGTTGTTTTATATTTGGCATTCTAGTGGCCTCTTTACTACAATTTAGTGCAATTTAGTTGTATGTGTTGTTTTATATTTGGCATTCTAGTGGCCTCTTTACTACAATTTAGTTTTAGTTGTATGTGTTGTTTTATATTTGGCATTCTAGTTGTATTTAGTGTTTAGTTGTATGTGTTGTTTTATATTTGGCATTCTAGTGGCCTTTTACTATTTAGTGCATTTAGTTGTATGTGTTGTTTTATATTTGGCATTCTAGTCCTTTTACTACAATTTAGTGCAATTTAGTTGTATGTGTTGTTTTATTTGGCATTCTAGTGGCCTCTTTACTACAATTTAGTGCAATTTAGTTGTATGTGTTGTTTTATATTTGGCATTCTAGTGGCCTTTTTTACAATTTAGTGCAATTTAGTTGTATGTGTTGTTTTATATTTGGCATTCTAGTGGCCTCTTTACTACAATTTAGTGCAATTTAGTTGTATGTGTTGTTTTATATTTGGCATTCTAGTGGCCTCTTTACTACAATTTAGTGCAATTTAGTTGTATGTGTTGTTTTTTTTACTACAATTTAGTGCAATTTAGTTGTATGTGTTGTTTTATATTTGGCATTCTAGTGGCCTCTTTACTACAATTTAGTGCAATTTAGTTGTATGTGTTGTTTTATATTTGGCATTCTAGTGGCCTTTTATACAATTTAGTGCAATTTAGTTGTATGTTGTTTTATATTTGGCATTCTAGTGGCCTCTTTACTACAATTTAGTGCAATTTAGTTGTATGTGTTGTTTTATATTTGGCATTCTAGTGGCCTCTTTACTACAATTTAGTGCAATTTAGTTGTATGTGTTGTTTTATATTTGGCATTCTAGTGGCCTCTTTACTACAATTTAGTGCAATTTAGTTGTATGTGTTGTTTTATATTTGGTTCTAGTGGCCTCTTTACTACAATTTAGTGCAATTTAGTTGTATGTGTTGTTTTATATTTGGCATTCTAGTGGCCTCTTTACTACAATTTAGTGCAATTTAGTTGTATGTGTTGTTTTATATTTGGCATTCTAGTGGCCTCTTTACTACAATTTAGTGCGTACATTTGCAAGTTAGTTATCCAATGTGGTTTCCATTCGTCATGTTAAAAAGTTAAAACATCTTTCCTTCATCAAGTCGCGCACTGTATTCAGTCGGCTTTGTAACATGTCTTTTGATTTTACGATGGCCTCTTGTGAGGATTTTCTAATGTTGGTTTATATTCGTGAACCATTATTACTTCCATATTGTTGTCATATCGTCATTACTCAAACATGATTTATGGCCCATGTCGCTGACACCTATCTGATATTGTACAGAGGCAGATTTGTTTTTCGCCAAAATCCATTTTTCCTCATTTATAAATCTGCCATTCATCCGTGCATTGATTAGTGTCGCCATATCTGGTCTACTGCTTCTGCTTGACTGTTGACAAATGATCGCATCATTTTACAGTTCAAGTGGCAAGATGTAATCGTAAGTTCTATGCTAACAGTTTATTTTCTCGCACTTCTCGCCTGTGGAACTCACTTTCGGGAGCATGCTTTCCAGTTAAAAGTGATCGTCAAAAATTTAAATGCAACGTCAATCGTTATCTTCTGTCTTCTTAATCCCTGTTCGTTTATTGATCTCACTTTTTAATAATGCTTTCTTTTTCTAATATTCTCTCACACTCTTGGCGTCTCAGTGGCTTTATTGCCTTGCTTGGGGTGAAATGAGTAAAAAATACTCAAAAACGGATCTGTAATGTTATCGATCCTGACCTGACATCTTGATTTCAGTCGCTTTCTCACCGTGACGTGGTATCCCTAGATCTTTTCTACAAATATTTTCATAACAATTTTTCTGATGAGCTTTCCTCTTTGTTATCTAGACTGCATGGATTTAAACGTAATACTAGATTGACACCGAGATCTCATCATTTTACATTTGAAATTGTTATGGTCCAAGTTCCTTGTACCACGGTGATGGTCCAAGGTTAGAACCAATGGAAGAATAACACGAACACAGGTATGGAATACAAAGATATATTACAACAGAAATATAATACAAAGAAGTACAAGTATTATTAATGACTATCAGATTTGGTTAGAGTGAACTATGTATTCTCGACAAATATCACTATTCCAATGTCCTTACAATATGCTCTCAATTATCTCTCCCCGTCTTACAATCTCTCATATACCTCTTGAGAGGCGCAGTATTTATAATGTCAGGAATAGTTCATTATTATTATGGGTAAGTTCCCATAACAGAAATAAAGGATATTACCGTAAGTCCTATTCCGATAGTTTCTTTTCTTGAACTTCTCGCTTGTGGAACTCTCTTCCGTTTTCTTGCTTTCCTGCCGCCTACAATCGTAAAAAAAATTTAAACGCAACATTAATCACCATCGTCTGTCTTTCCGTATCCGTTCTTTTATTGTCCTGACTCATCACTAAAGTTTTCTTATTCTCTTTCACTTAAATAGTGTCGCCATTTAATATGGTCGACCAGGTTAAGTGTGCCGTCAATCGTTTTCTTCTGTCTTCTTAGTCCCTGGTTAGAATTTATTGATCTCACTTTTTAATAATGCTTTCTTTTTCTAATATTCTCTCACAATAAGTAACTCTTTGCGTCTCAGTGGCTTTTTTGCCTTGCTTGGATGAAATGAGTAAAAAATACTCAAAAACGGATCTGTAATGTTATCGATTCTGACCTGACCTGATATCTTGATTTCATAAGTTAAAAATACTCTCGCCAAAATCCATCTTATGGAATACAAAGATATATTACAACAGAAAATATAATCCAAAGAAGTAGAAGTATTAGTAATGACTACCAGATTTGGTTAGAGTGAACTATGTTGTCTCGACAAGTATCACTATTCCAATGTCCTTACAATATGCTCTCAATTATCTCTCCTCATCTTACTCCTTTTTAAACTCTTTGCGTCTCAGTGGCTTTTTTGCCTTGCTTGGGTGAAATGAGTAAAAAATACTCAAAAACGGATCTGTAATGTTATCGATCCTGACCAAAGGATAGATAACATTACAGATTAGACTTAGAGCTAAAGATATTAATTATTGCCTTGCTTGGAATGTTGCTAACCTTTTGACTGAATTATACCCAAATATATGCAATCGATAAAAAAACATAGTAGAAAGAATGTCTCTTGCATAAAAATTGAAACGTGCTGTATTTATAC